>JALIZH010021048.1:0-45000 GCA_030522465.1 Rhipicephalus appendiculatus
TTTGGTGAAGTGTAGCACCAATGGTTGGTTTTGGGTTTTAACGTCTCAAAGCGGCTCAAAGAGACGCCGTAGTGGAGGGTTCCGGATAATTTTGATCACCTGGCAGGCTTTAACATGCATTTCAATCATCGCACCAATATGATACCACACACCGGCCGCTCTTTCACTATATGACGGGATGTTGGGCGCCGAACTGTCATAGCCCGAGTGAAAATGATAAGACGGTGACGAGAGTGATATCGCCTACACGCCGCCGACTCCAGTGGCTTCTGCGTCGTGAGAAGTCGCAATAGTTAGGTGCGAGAAGTGTGATAAAACCCGACAGCAATTTTCCTGGCCTATGCTATAGGTACTGTGAAATAATTTTAGAGCACCAGCTGCATTTTGTTGCAATGGAATCGCTCGGTAATCTGATCCTTTGCAGCAGGCGTTGCCATAGAAATAGATTGTAGTGTCTTCAATGGGCGAGAAACAGAAGTACGGTACTGCAAAAAGTGCACATTTTAATCTGCGCACTAACACAGTATCGATAAAATAAATGCGAAATACATATAGCCTTAGTCAGTGGGTGGTGTCGGCTGCTTGACAAATATAACATAGAAATTGGTTCATGACGCGCGAAATGCGAAAAGGAAGTTTTGCTGGAATCATTCGAATAAAGAAAGCGGGGCAGCGGGTGCACTAGCATCAGCGTAAAATCGTGGCTCATAAACATGAGCCGATCAATCTAGTTTTACTAACATTAAAAAAATAGAAAGAACGCAAAAAAAAAGGAATTTAAGTGAGCGTGCAATTGCTCGATTTAGTTACCTCAACTGAACTGATGTTTCTTGTCTTAAGCACTAGCAGTGTTGGACACGACAACACACTTGAATCGTGCCATCACATCTTTCAGAGATTCGAGCAGTGATCGCGTATCACGCCATGTACACGCCAAGTGATCACGACGGATGTTTATCGCTATCGAGCCCGATTGGGTTAAACATTCTCGACTACAATTTGCCCCCCTTCTACAGTTAGCGCAAGGGGGGCCGAATGCAACTGAGCGATACATGACATTCTGGCTCGATCGTAAATTGAAGTGCGAAGATAGAAAATTCTTTGAGTTATAGCACCTGATTCTATGTGTCACACGCACTATTTGGCGCAATAATTACATCCTAGGAGCATCAGCGTAAAATTGCGGTTAGTAAATATGAGCCGAGCTATCTAGTTTTACTAACATTACAAAAAATAGAAGGAAAGAAAAACAAACAAACAAACATACTCGCAACTTCCCGCGAGCGCGGCTCCGACGTAGACGGAGAGTGGCTTTCCCGCATAGTGACTGAGCCCAACCTGGCGTACCTTGGCGCAACTGTGCTACCTAAAGGTAACATATTCAGTAACTCTATACGCAGAACGGCTCCTGTGCGCCAGCTGTGCGCCGTGTGACGCCACTTCTCCTCGCGCATGCGCAGCACGGCTCTCCGGGAGTCACGCGAAACTGCAAAAACCTCGGCCAGGGTAGCTCACGCTACAATAATTGCGGAAATTTCACTTCCCAGAACCAGGATAGGATTATTACAGACGCCGCAATGGAAGGGTCCGCAAATTTCGATCACCTGGAATTCTTTAACTTGCTCTGATGTATTCTTTGTGCTAACTGAGTTGCATCATGATTCCGAAGAGCATCACAGAGGCCACGTAGAAAGAAGCGTCTGGTTTCGATTCTTTGTAACTATGGAGCCAGGATGTGCTAACTGAGTTGCATCATGATTCCGAAGATCATCACAGAGGCCACGTAGAAAGAAGCGTCTGGTTTCGATTCTTTGTAACTATGGAGCCAGGATGACAAAACTTTCGTCCGCTAAGATGCAGCTGCACGTTGGACCACACGAGGCAGGCCAAATATGGGTCGCCCCGATTATATGGCCTCTCTAATTATTAAGTCATTGCTTTGGCATGGTTAAAACCCGGCATTTTAATTTGAATTTCCATTTCTTGTCACTTTTCAACAGCAATACTGAAAGCAGCTGTTACCGCTATGACTTTTCATTAAAGGTGACTGAGAAAGCTGTTTTGTCTCGCCAGGTACTCGTGTCTTATCACGACCGCGTTTATGTTCTGAGTTTCCTCTATGTTTTATATTTTGCTTCTCGACTCAGATCTATACCCCTTGTAAAATCATCGTCCTCGAGCTTTTCTGCGAGGCCAGGGACGCGAGATTAGAGAAAGTAGTGTGTTTCACCGGGAGCGCAGCGAGGGATCCGGCACACTGGGTACGGTGTCGCGTCTGGCGATTTTACATTGCTTGGAACCTACGGTCGAATGCGTGGAGTCACTGATTCGTTCCTGGACAGCGATGCTCAGGCCATAGAGTTTCCCATAAATACACTAGAGGGAACTCTGGCGCTAGTGTCTATGGGAGCTGCAACACACGGCGCTTCAGCCAGCATGGGAATCATGGGTAGTACACAAATTTGCCTAGTCTTGCCTAGTCTTCGTTCTTTTGGCTCCGTGTGGCCTGAATCCGCTTTGTCGCAATACGAAGTTCAGCAAACGGTGAGCAGGTAAGCTTCCCCACGTTGACCTTTTTAGGCTCACGAATTCAAATACGGGTCACGAAGTTTAGAACGGTCCATTCTTTTATCCGAAACACAACGAAAACGCAACAATTAACAAAGCCACAAGTGCGTTCGAAGCCAGCAAGTACGAAGACTAGGCAAATCCGGGTACTACCCATCATTCCCATGGTGGCTGAACGATCGCAGCGACAGAGTCCCCTCTAGTTAATTTTAGGAAACTCTATGGCTCAGGCCACTGTGGGGAGCAACAATCACCAACCCTGATAGCCAGGAGAACAGCCTGTAGGACAACAAAGCAGATACTGCCTTAGTTTGGGCCGCGGGACAAGATGGTGTTACGGGGAACCTCTCAGCCGTAAAGGTGGCTCGAGGCTTCCCTAACTATCGAGCTGCCGATGGCAACATCGGCAGCTCGATACACTGAATTGAGGAGACTCTACCCAGCAGGAGACTCTACATTTCAGTCGTGAATTCTGCTGCGTTACGTATATATAGACTCCAAAAGGACACATAAACATCCATAGATTACATACGTACCACCCCAGAGCATACAAAGACATATTCCCGCCGTATGGGAGCACACCGACGTTCTAACACATCGCGTGGCCATGCACGGCTCACACCGAAGAGCAAGAGGATGATAATACAAGATTCAGGTGGGAGGTATTGCTGTCCCGCCCTGACATTGAGGACAAGCTCAGGCTGGTGCGGAGGGCCGAAAGCATTGCGAGAGCCAGCGGTGCCTTCGGGATAGGAGCCGACCCCACGGTGCTGCCCTGTTTTAGCGGCAACGCACTGTTCTGCGCCAATACAGATTTGTTATTCTTGAAATAATCTCTGGAGATTATGTTGTCACAAGTATATGCTGGTAGAGTGCGGAATATATTAAATGAAAGCCTATGTTTGTGTGTTTCGTGTGAATTAGTGAAACCGAGGTTTTTAACCAAAATAAAGAGTTAGAAGGGTTACATGACCTCTTCAAACGGGACTGTTCACTGGCGTCATGGACTGTTCTGTGACGAGAAACCAGAAAAGCTCTATCGGCAGGCTTAGACAGCGTTACGATTGAGGTGAAAGATACGCGCCAATTCTTTCTCTGATGATCGGTGGGTTCAAAGTAAAATCAATGACAGAAATGGCGCCAGTGAAGTCGCGTAGTCTCTGTCACATTTTGCTCTCCTCTCCATCACCGACCCTCTCCGTCTTCGCTTCCGGTGACCACGACAATGCCTGCACCTTGGACATAGACCGATATCTTTGGGAACAAGAAAATACACATAATTAGATTAATATCTTGTTTTCTGTTTAGCTTCGTTTTATATCCTCGCAAGCCTGCGGAAAAAACACGCTCGGCACACAACAGTGCACAATACGAATGTGCCACTGAGATCCGCCTTAGGCGAAGCCCAGTACGAATATCAAGCTGAGGTAAGCGAAAATCACGGTGTCTTCTTCACTTTTAACGCAATCAAGATCTTTTGTTTGATTTTCTTAGATAACGGTCCCTGAGGCAACGAGCAAGGTTGACACTTTTATTTTTAGCAGTATTCTCAGTGATATGCATGCACATATAAAGCGCCGTTTTGTCACCATCGGGGCGAGGGGGGAATTCACCAAACTAGTTGCCGTCCCAGGGGTGGCTGTTTTCGTGACAGCATGGTGCGTGCAACTAGCGCCACTGCTTGCTCCTTGCGCAACATGCAGTAGCAGCGCAACTTGTTACAAAATTGCTAGCGCAAGCGTCATCACTTTGGGAAACACGTGACTTCATAGCAGAGGGGCGGTGCCGGCTTCCTTAAATAGTCGCAGCAATCGTCGGCGTCGTGCATACGTGTGCACAGCAGCGATGGCGACGGGTGGTCCAGGCAGGTGGGGAGCGCCTCAGAGGGGAGCAAGCTCTGGACGTGGAACAAGCTCTGGACGTGGAACAAGCCCTGGACGAGGTAGAGGTCCTGGGGGCAGTCGAGGCCTTGGACGCGGTGGAAATCCTGGACGGGGAGGACCAGGGCGCGAAGAAGGTGTCTACGGACGACAGCTTCAAGGTGGACAGCACGGACCGCAACGCGGAGGCGGCAGGGGTGGCCCGCAGGGGCAAGGTGAGGGCACGCTTCGCAGTTTGATATTAAGTAGTTGCCTCTTGCTTCATTACTCCGAAACGCGGGTGTGTCACCGGGACACGCGAAGTGTTTCAGACGCCCTTCTGATACGCGGTGCATTTTTCTTCGCCTCGTTTTACGCAGTGCATGTAAGTAATGGCATGACGATGTCATGTTTTGTTCGGTGCCAGCGTACGACACCATCGCTGTCACGTCCACTCGGTCGAGGTTTAAGATGTTTCCATGTCGGTTTCCAGTTTTTCCATCCCATGAGCCAGATAACAGCATTATGACGTGGTAGTTGTATCCGCGAACCAATGAAAAAGGCTTGCAACGAAGTACGAGTGTTTCTACATACCCCCCCATTAATCTGTTGTTGGCAGTTCTTGGTTCCAGGACGATGCCTGCTGACAAAACCAGTGCAATTGAATGTAATGCCTACTTACCTCATTCCTTGGTATTTGTAGATATAGGCACTGTCGCCTTCCCTCTGCAGAGTAAGCATTACAGATTCGGTACAGGGGATGCCAGATCACAGCGTCAGTGTAGCACACACGGTCTGCTTCGCTTTCCGTAGATGTGAAGCAGCTATTCGGTTCTCTTAGAGCACTGCGTTTCATTACTACGGTACAGCGCAATTTCCAGTTCTGAGTTCATTGCAGTTCTAGCCAAGCATCTGTTTTAGAACAAGTGCTGTCAATGTTCCTTAGTACAGTAGACCGCAACATAATGCGGATCATGCGAGCGCGTGCAGACATGACCATATTTCGGTCGTTTCTGCGCTGTGCAGTGCCCTTTGTCCTACACTGTGAACGCGCGCGCGCAGGTCGATGTAGCCACTTAGTATTTCCTAATGTATCAATTCATGCTTCAGATTCTGGACCGTGGTGCCTCATTTTGCGTAGGGGACGAAATGCTAGCAGAGATTCTAACGTCGTTTTAGTGGAGCTGGTGGTCGGGTCCACAAGCTTCGACGATGCCGTAAATCTAGCTTCGTGTGTCGCTTAAAACGTGTCCCAAGTATTGCGTTACAATTTCTAGCACGATACCTGCGTATGCTTATCGCACCGAACACGATATGTATACATGAATGCATGTACACTTGCGAATTATTTCATGGATTTCTCATTCCGCACATGTTCCCTCTCCCGCACATGTACAATCTTTTCCCTCTTCTGCGTGCTTCAAACCATGAGCTGTCACACCAGTCTTTGGTAGAAGCTGTCGTCTGCGCCCACCTGAGTACGTCAACGCTACCCCGCATACTTGACGAAAAAAAAAACGCTCCGGCACTCGCCGTGGGAATAGATTATTCTACCATTAGGCCACGTCGGCATTTCAACATGCTTCAGAATACCTTGCGAATACCAGCTTGGCGCTATAGCTCTTGCCACAGGCTTTCTATCGGGAATGTGCGCTACACAAACATTACTTCTATCGTTGTATTGCACCAGGCGTCACGTCATGTCGGTTCAATAATAGTTGTTTGCGTTCTGCGTCCTGAAATCGCGAACTGATTATCAGGCAAGCCGTATTGAAAGCCTTCGGAAATTACGACCACCTAGGGTTCTTTGACGTGCAACTAAACCTAAGCACACGAGCCTCTGGCCTTCAGCCGTTATCAAATTGCGGCCACCGCGGCCGGGATTCGATGCAGTGGCAGTTCAGTAACGACGTTGCAGTAACGTCGTTCAGTAACGCTGCCCATCAGTTACAAGGAGCTCAAGCCAATGGTCGAAATTTTCGGAGCCCTCCGCAACGGCGTGCCTCGTAATCATACCGCGGGTTTGGCACGGACAAATCAATATATTAGATATCTGATGTTAATTATCATTTCCATGCGAAACAACTGGCTGCGTTTTGTAACAGTTTTCGAGGTTTCGTGCGTTTGTTGGCCCCAGCATACTATTTTCTTTTTTCGACCACCAGCGTATCCTCGCGGCAAGGACTACACCAAAAATTGTTAGGACGTGGCCCTCCGTAGATCCGAATTGGAAGAATATATCGGCCACTCGATGCGATCGAGAGGTTAGGATTTTCGTCCGAAGCCGCCCGCTTCGAACTAGGAATCTAGCGCGACCTGAAGGACCTCAATAGTCTTGCATACTATACCAACATGCACGAAATCTGTCGCTGGCAATGGTGCGAACTGTACACAATAGTTGCGCAATGACTACAGGCACCATTTGTTCCATTCCCGAACCGGTACAGTCTGTTGTGATTGTCGCCGCAACATCTCCTGGTGTCGCTTCAATTTTTTTCTCTTCGTATCGCTAGAATTCTGCTGCAGTCGAGTCTTGCTTTCTTCGTTCGATTCCGTGCTCCACCTCTGTGATTCCGTGCTCCAAGAGGAACAACCTCTTGTCTATCCAATCTTTATCGCGAGCCACCCGTTGCTGTATGGTGAACATGCCTAATCGCCGTACACAACGAGACTTGTTTCCCCTGTGGTAATCCTCTGTGCACCTTTCTATTGCTGGTAACTGCAAAAGACTAACGGCAGTCTTCTTGTTCCTATAACCACACAACCACTGTGTAATACCTTTCATTGCTTTTGCTAAGGTACAAGGGGAAAGTGTTTTGGGGAATGTCGTAAACTTTAACAGTGTGCTAAACAGCTTAGGTTTTTGAGTTTCCTGGAGGCGTAACATTTATTTTCATGCTATTAGAGCGCGTTGTACAGTTATTGTTGGTAAAACCGGCGCAAAAAAGCTGCACCAGGAGACGTGGAACTACACAGGATGAGCGTCTGTCCTGTATCGTTCTTTGCCTCGTGTTTGTCTTTTCGCGCTGCTATTACTTTCTCGTTAAGTTATCGACATTGATTTGGGCCATAGCCCACCAAAAGACGTTAGACAACTACTCACGCGCTTTCCGTCGCTTCTAAACTTGCGTAACCTCGATACGCTATCTGATGATAGCCATTATCCGACGCTGACAGTTTTTTATGACCACTTAACTGCTTTAACACGCGTGCTTTAAATACTTCAGTGCGAGTAATTTCTGATCTTAATGGCTTCGCACATTTCGCCTTGCGGTAGGCATGCAGTGATCGCTTTTTTTTGTAGTTTTTTAAACCACTGCCATCCCCTTATACTATTCCCATTAAGTTCGTCAGTGAAACTAATTACACACACTAACACTCGGTATTGCTCCAAACATTGATCGTGTTGCCTCAAAATACGCGCCCGGGGTCGAGCTCGCGGTTCCGTCCTTAATGGTGCCTTCTTCCGGAGACGTCAAGATCGGGTGTGCTGCTGCGCTGTGTCACCTGCAAACGCATGCTTTCAATCACTTTGGCAGTTTAATATCATAGTTGCGCGAATTTGTGTAACGTGTCGCGTTCAGACGAGAACAAGGCAGGTCGGTGGGATCGAATCCCAGTCGCGACGGCCGCATTTTCGATGGAGGCGAAAATGCTTGAGGCGCGTGTACTTGCACTTCGGTGCACGTTAAAGAACGCCAGGTGGACGAAACTTCTGGGGCGCTCCACTACGGCGTCTGTCGTGATCATGTGGTGGTTTTGGAACGTTAAACCCCAACAGTTATTACTGACGGGAACAAGGACTCGTCAGAACGTAGTACATGCATATCACGGGGTGGTAGAACTGGCTGAGCCCGTAGTGGTGGCGCTTGACCCCATTCCTTATGATATATCCGAACGTCGTTTTGCATTTTCAAAGCATGTCTAGCATTACGCACTCGATGACGAACCGGATACCAGCGCGTGTTGCTTAAGGGTTGGCTGTGTGCTTGTAGCTTGACGCGTCGTCACTGCGATAACGTTGGCGCATTGGTAGCAAATTTGTCTTTCCCGCGCCACGTATTCGTTTCCTACTAGGTCGACACGATCGCCACGGCGTGATCCCCGCACCACACTAATTCGTTCTTGGGTGCCATCTAAAGCCAAACCTTAGTTTCTCCGTCCCGCCAGTTCTGTATGCCCCGAAAAGCACCTTCTACAATTTGTTTTACTAAGGCCAAACGATGCTTCAACACGGTTGCTTCGTTGCATGGCCACGAACTCCAAGTTTCGGCGAAGACTGCGGCGATGTTCACTCAGTGTCCAACAGAGGGAGTTCCCGCTCCACTCATTCTTTGTGTGATGTGCTTGGGACAGCCGAGCAACAGATAATGCAGATCCTCGTGATGGTGGCTGCACAAACATGTTGACTATCACCCACATTGAATCCGGAATAACAAGCGCTTTGTGCAAGCACTTCATAGTCTTTGGCGATGCGTGATTCTTGAAACGTCATGACCTGAGGGTCTAATTAGCACTCAAGATTCGGGTTCAACAGCGTGTAAGATACAAATAATCAATATCGAGCTTGACGCTGACGTCAGCCTGATCGCGAGTGACTTCATGTAGCACCATTTGCTTTGGGTCAGCCCTGGTCGCCATCAATAGCGCCCTTTTGACACCGGTATGCTCGTTTGCGCGATTAAACTGCGCAACACTGCAGCAATCGCTGCTACTAATAGCGTAGAGCGTCGCCCTCTGTGCGGTAACAAGAGGGCGCTGGTGTGTGCGCGCATTTCTTAGCCCCTTTAAAATCTTCCTAAGGCGTAAATATCACGTGAATGTTTCAGCGTTATGGGCTATGAAGTACTTCGACCAATACGTACTCTCTGGATGTTTGTACGCAATGTTAATGCCGTTTCTGAAACAATAATCGCACTCGTTATGGAAACTCGCGCGGCTCGGTGCCGTTTCCCTACGGCATTGACGCGTCATGGGTAATCACACCCAGTCTTGTTTTTTTGTTTTCTTCATCATTTGAAGTTCTCGTAAGCTTCGCAATCTTTCGAACGACTTGTTGTCTTTTCTTGCACTTTAGAGCTTGATAGGGATCATAAGTAATACTCTGGGCTGCAACTTGTACGCTGAGATTTCGCCGACATTGCTTCAATTAGCGCGAAGGCTGGAGCTAGCATGCATCTAAACCTTGCAAAAGCCTGTTTTGTTCGAGCTTGAAAAAGATGCGTTTTTCTGCAACCCGTACCGGGTGGTAGGGGCGTAGCTGGAGTTCAGCATGTAGGAAATCCGACCACTTTTTGAATACGTTCGCCAATGTTTGCAGCTGTTCATGTGTAGATACACATGAAAAAAAAATATTTTGGACTGGTTTCAACTCCCTTGACGCGGTGCAGCATTGGCATAGCAAAGGGGAGGGGTGCTCTGAAGGACAGCGGGCTGTAGTCCACATGAATGCCCACACAGCCGACTGCAAGGCCACTGGGTACCGATAGTGAAGCGCTATCGCGCAAGTGGTTGAAAAGATGCAGTCGGACGCTATGCCCATGACCACCGCTGTGATTGCGAATACGTTCGATCTACTTTCGGCTTTAGGCGGCGTTTTTCCTTTTCCTCTCTGCTCTGAAGTTTTATTTTTTCGTCTTATTTCAACGTACCTGAAGCTCACCCCTTTCGTCACACCTGGAGCACAATCATAACTGTTCCATGATGGTTCACGTATTGAGGGAACTCAATACGACAAGCGTTGGCAACAAGAATGGTAGACTAACTATATAAGAGGACGCGAGGGAGAGCGATATGACATCTAGCCGTTATGCATGCAAATGAATCGTGGTATATAGCAGTACTCTCACGAGGTCGGAGCACGAAGGCATAGCGAAAATGTTCTGTGGCTTCGAATACGAGGTGTGTTCAAAAAGAAACCGAACTTTTGCTATACCACCTTCACTGCTTGTGGTACAACATTTTAAGCATTGCCCCCTTCAAACTACGCCCCTCTACTGGCAATATACTGTTCCCATCGTTTCTTCCATTTTTTTGAAAGCCTCCTACAACGCACTTTCTCGACTGGCCCGTAGGTCTCTTCTCGTATTGTCCTGAATCTCCTGTATGGTTTGGAAACGGCGTCCTTTCAACGCATTCGGGATAGAGAAAATAGAATGAAATTTCAAGGCATTAACCTACGCTAATCCCCACTTCCGTCAGCAACTACTCGAACAGTCTAAACGAATATTTCCTTGAATCACAGCTCGAACCTATCGACGTCGTCATCTGTTTATCTGGCAGGTCGTCCAGTCTTGGGATCGCCACCGACCGACATTCTGCCGTGTTCAAAACGCTTGACCCACTCATGACACTGCGTGCGACTAATACAGTCGTCCCCGTATACTTGTCTAAGCCACTGAAATGTCTATGCGAAAGTTTTCGCAAGTTATAGCGGAACTACACACACACACACACACACACACACACACACACACACACACACACACACGTTGTTCTTCCAGCTCTTTCATCGCCACTTTGGTTCTAATCCGAAGAACAGCTTGTCCATGTGCCCACTTTAGCGGCTGTAGCTCGCGAACTAACGACCAGAGTGAAACGCAGCCGATGACGGTTTATTGTTTAAACTTGTCGCTACGTGCACTTAGTAGCTGCAGCCCGATCCCTCTGGTGGTTGGCGTGCTATTGGAAAAGTTAGGTTTCTTTTTGAACAGCCCTCGTATATGTGGGAAGTCATTGTACGGGCTGAGCGTTCAGCTGGGGCAAGTGCTACGAGAGGTGCGTGGAACCACGGCAAGTCATCACATCGGCCCCCGAAGAAGAGCCGATTTGAAGCTGTTAACGGTTTATGGTTCGTTATAAACTTCTGATGTTACGACGTTTTAAACGGCATAACCAAACTGTAGAATGCTCAGATTAAACGCGACAACAATTTTCATCACAGCGAAGCTATTCTTAGTCGAGTCTTTCGGGTCCGATGCTGGCGTAACGCTGATCACGTTGTTTAGCTCATGGGCATGTGTCACATAAATTGGGTAAATCCCACTAAAAGGAAACGGAAAACTATTCGGAAACTGTTGAAACTCTGACCGAAAACTGTTGAAACTGATAGGAGAGAAAATGATAGGACGGAATATGAAGGGAAAAAAAAAAACCTTCCTTTAGTTTGCATCGAGTGCAGTTGTCTCGTGTCGCTTCTGTGACATTCACGCTTTCAGAATGGTCATGCTTCCGCGTTCCCCGGATGAACAGCCGCGGAACACTGCCACCAGCGAGAACTGAGGCGGGAACGGGCTGGCGCACGGCATTGGCCTGTATGGGATTAGAGGAAGGGTGGCGAATGTGCCGATTGAGGTTCAGACGACTGTAGTTCCTGATGACGTTGCCACTGACGTGCATCTTGAGCGAAGGCTTTTTTGTAAACTTGTGTAGGCTATAAGAGCGGCATGGTCGAGATGCAATAAAACTTAGCACCACCTTAAAGATTAACAAGGAGTGTTTAATGAAGAGCAGTGATACAAGCTATATGAAAGACTTGCAAAACGTAGAAATGCGATAGCCTGACCAAGGGAGGACCACCAGCTTCTCCATTTCATCGGTGTCCGCGAAGCGGAGCTGGTGAAGTTTAGTATTACGACGGATATGCGCGATTGCTCAGCAAAACCATGTCATGTCGCGATGAATCTGTTCTCTAATGTTCGCTCAGATCTACACGTTTGAGTAGAAATTATGCCGATACGACCCGAACTGACAGCGTTGCCAATGAAAGTTATGTGTTACTTAACGCTAAATTGTCCTGTTTCAATCTCTCAGCACTTTCAATTTGTGATTCGCCTTATGCCGCGGTAACTCTGTAGAAATTCATGCGAAATTCGTTCCTATTTTCGCGCATTACCCACTGCAATGGATTCTTTTTTTTTTTTTTGTCGAGGTCTGTTAAGGTCTCTGTCTTGAGATCTGTCGCTATTGAGAATTTTCTTTGTGGATCGACTTTATAATATGATCATACCTTAAGATGCACCAATCCAACTCGCCGGAATGCTACTGCGGTCGTGAAGACAAGAATGCGTAAAGCACGCAAGCAAAAGAGAAAAATCTTGGAGAAGAGACGAGGAAGTTTGGAGACTCGCTCTTGCAGTACAGAAATTACTTGGACCGTGACTTGAAAAGCATGTTCAGCAACAGGCAGACATCTTCTAAAAGACTTCTTAGTAGACGCTAGAGTAGATAAGCACTTCTGATGAACACCTACGTGTTACTACGCACAAAATGTGTTAGCGCGTACACTGCGGGCAGAACTAGAAGTGTGTGTGCGTGTGTGTTTAAACGTGAGTTCCTGCAAGCGAATTTGCATTGCCATGATTAACTTTTTCTCAGTTTCAGTTTCTCAGGAAGCCAGTTAGAACTGAACATTTTTTTTTATCCTTTCAATTTTTGTGTAATGTCGGCAAGCTTCAATATTACGTTGAACTTGCAGGTTCTGGAGCGACAACACAGCTACACCGCGCTGAAGACGATGTGCAAGAGCGGAGGCAGCGTGCACTGGAGTCCTGGAGATCCTTTGGAGACATATCGCTGCGCACAAACTACTTTGAGATGACATCAGTAAGCGGTGTTGTATACCATTATGACGTGCACATCGACCGCATACGCTCGACTTCCAGCGACGTGGAGCAGAGAGGCATCAGCACACGTGTCAAGCGTCTCGTCATAGATGCCCTCCAGACGACCGCAACGTTCGAAAATTATTTGCTCGTGTTCGATGGCAAAAAAAATCTCTACACAAGTGAGAAGTTGCCATCGAATGAATCTGAACACGTCGTAGAGATCGGCGAGAACAGCAAGCGGGATTTCTCCATCGCACTCAAGCTCGCATCCCGCATAGACATGGACGACCTTACGGATCCTTTCCACGCCGACGTACATCAAAAACATATCCAGGCACTCGATATCATAATAAGGCACGCTGCACGCCAGGGGCACAAAGTCGTGGGACGCTGCTTCTTTAAAGAATCGCAGGATGAAGTTCGTGAACTTGGAAAACTTGCTGAACTGTGGTTCGGATACTACACAAGCTTTCGGCCCTGTCGGAAGGCGCGGATGCTAAATATTGACTTCTCTGCAATGCCTTTCTATCCTTCAATGAAGCTACTTGAGTTCGCAAAGCATGTCATGAAGGAAGCGGGTGCGATCACTCCGTGGGACACCAATCTGTTGTCGAAGGGGCTCGAGGGTTTGGAAGTATATACTACACACTTGGGCTACCAAAAGTTTTACAGAGTGTTAAACGTCAGTGAAAAGAGTGCTGCAGTACAAAAATTGAAGGACGAGACCAAGACAGTTGCCAAACACTTCAAAGAGCGCTATTCGAACATTAAGATTAAACCAAAGCTGCCATGCATACGTTGCAAAGGGAAAGAGGACCCTTACCTACCACTGGATGCATGCCGCATTCAGGCGCAGCCGTGCAAGCGTAAGCTCACCAAAGAACAGACCGAGACCATGCTCAAATTCTCTGAACAAAAGCCTCACTGTCGGTTCAGTTTTATTGAGGCAACGGCTAGAGAACTTTTCTCGACAGGGCAAAATCACCTGGAACAGTTCAAGATGGAATTCATTCAGGAATTGGTAAAGGTCAAAGGCGACATTCTCGTGCCTCCATCTATTAAGTTCTCGGGTAATCTGCAAATTCCATTTCAGGGCGAATGGCGCATACGTGGAGGCGATCACTTTTTCGACGCGAAAAGCGGTTGCTCATTCGCAGTGCTGGCGCTCAACTGCAACAGCGGCGATGAAAAACTACTCAAAGCAGTTGGCAAATTGCTAAATATCGGCGAAAGCCTTGGCGTTAACCTGAGCCATGAGGAGAATATTGAACATGTCCACATCGACGGTATGAACCCTTCACTGAAGCTGCCTGCAGCTTTCAAAGAAAAAACGTTTGTCCTTGTTGTTCTGGGAGACGCTTCTCTCTATGCGGCCGTCAAAGTTATGGCAGAACGACATGAAGGGGTCATGACTCAATGCGTGCAAGAAACAAAGCTAACTGAAGTAAAGGGGAACGGACTGTTGCGCAACCTCTGCCTCAAGATCAATGCTAAGCTTGGCGGCTGCAACAACACTATCCACAGCAATGTGAGCCCGGTCTTAAAAAATGCCATCTTCATCGGCATTGATGTAAATCATCCTGCCCCAGGGGACAAGTGAGTACTCGATTGTTTTCCATTTCTGTTTTAACGCGAAAATGTTTTATGTCGGGGTCCACCATGACTTTAGTGGCGTATTTCCGTCACGGAAATGACTACGAAAAAACCCGCATTTCCCCGAAGGGGGAGTATGAGGAAGTGCGAAGCACGGGGTGATGCTATGAGGGTGCGCGCGCGACTAAACTGCAGAGCCGAGCGAAGGAGACGGCAGCGAGAGAGACGGCAGCGAGAGAGCACGGCGCCACACACACAACACGTGACGGCGGAGCGAAACACTCCAGGCGGTTGGAGAGGGGGTGAGCGGTGGGGAGAGTACGCACACGAGGGGCTGTTACCGGGCGAGGAGGGAGCTGTCAGGGCGAGGGGAGAGGCGGCGGCCGAGGGTGAGTGCAAACCTAACGGGGGGAGAGGCACACCAGCTGCATGGCGCCGTGACGTCACGGCGCGGAGAGGGTGCGAGAAGCCGGCGCGGCGCGCGCAGCCACGGCGCGGAGGCGCCAGCTGCACAACGCGCCTTGACGTCACGGCGCGGAGAGCGGTGCGGAGCCGGCGCGGGGCGCGCGCAGCCGCGGAGCGGAGGGCGGGAGCGCGCGCAGTCACGTGGGGCGTGACGTCGCTGCGCCGTTGCTACAGACGCTCCTCTCCGCTCCGCTCCTCGCGCCGTTGCTAGGAGAGAGGAGGAGGAGCGCGGATGCCGGCGGAGTTTTCGGGGTCGCTTAAGAAGTGCATTCGCACTTAAAAATGCACATGATCAAATGACAAACGCAAAAAGTTCTGCCAACGAGAGTCGAACCCATGGCCTCTCGGTCCGCGACAACATATGCCGGGCACACTATCCAATGCGCCACGGTCACTTTTTAGGGGCGAAGCTCCTTAAGCCGTGGGTCGTGCGTCCTCGATGTATGTAGTTGTG
Organism: Rhipicephalus appendiculatus; assembly: GCA_030522465.1. Lineage (NCBI taxonomy): Eukaryota > Metazoa > Arthropoda > Arachnida > Ixodida > Ixodidae > Rhipicephalus > Rhipicephalus appendiculatus. Next base: position 15,546 of record JALIZH010021048.1, read on the forward strand.
GGTAGCCACCTCTCGTTTAGTCCTTGGAATGTCCGCTAGATGGCGGTACTTGTATATGATGAATATATTTAGGGGCGAAGCTCCCTTATGGCATCACCTCGGCGGTCCTCGGTTGTCCATGCATTCTGAGTAGCCAGTAGGCACTTGATTTCGACCTCCAAGGTAGTGCCTGTGTGAGATGTCTCCTGTGCGTGATTAAACAATAAAAAAAATTCACAACGTACATGTAAAATTAAAGTGAGCTGCGAGTCGCCATGACTCTCACCGACCCTTTAGTATACATGCGCCCGATCTCACGTCGTTGATGATGTACTGCGCAGAATTCGCGTAAGTTTACCGGTTTACCGACGCACCTCCGAAGCTTCGCCCACTCATCATCATTAACTCCGTGGATATGGTGTCATCTCCAGTTCTCGTCTCGTTTCCGAGAGGGCGCTGTCCTATAGACATGCGTACAATATGGCGGTTGGGTGAAGGTACGCTAGATGGCGTTGGCGGTGCAGCTGCTCTCCGATTGCGCGGACCGCCGTACGAGTGCGCTTGCCGGATCGTGCTGCTTGGCGGACCATGGACGACGACCGGTCGTTGAAGTTTGAATAAAATTTCACAAACACTATCGCTTTGATTACTGCTGGGCGAAACCACTGAAGATTTCACGGTGTAACCATGATTGCTTCAGTCACCATAACTCCCATCGACCCTTTAGTATAAACGCGCCCGATATCACGTCTGTGATGATGTACCGGGCAGAATTCACGGAAGATTCACGGTTTACTGACGAACCTCCGCAGCTTCGCCCACTCAACATCATTCACTCCGTGGATATGCTGTGTTTTTATCTTTATTTCCACACATTGGGCACTTCCCCACCGCAGCGCTTTCAGCATGCGGTTGTGATTACAAAGACACTCGTTTCCACAAGACAATCCATCAATTGCACCACTTCGTCTCGAATTTATGTCGCAGTTCCTTACAGTCATGCGGTTTCTCGTGATGCAGTGACGCCGAGAAGAAACAGGTGATAAGGCACAGTGCCTTGACCTGTCGCTAAATAACGAATGTCGTCTCGCATGAGCGGTAGTTCTTTAAGAGCTCTTTGCATTATATCCCAAAAGGAGACCGCACTCCACAATAACATATTCTACAGATTCACTTCTCTCGATGAGAGGGTGGGTGTTACGCAATAAATTTTTACGTGAAGTAGTTGGAGCATTGAGATTTTTAAACTGCCACTTCTATATTGAATATTTGGGTACTGAAACACGCAAGCGTTTACTCTGATTTGGTAGACATCATGTTCCCAGAACATTTGTACCGATTATTGTACAGCGAAGACCAGGACAAAGATGTTCTAAACCTGTGAAACGAACAAAGGTGCCAGGAGGAGTGAAAACGTTTTTTTTTTTCTTTTAACTGCATACTAATACCTTGCCTGTAAAACTTGGCTAGGAGATAAAGGGGGGGGGGGGGGGTATCTACCATATGGTACAGATTTTTTGTTACGCAGAAAACTGCGCCTTGGTCACACAGTTTGGAGGCTTTACAAACGCGCCTTTTAGATCTCGCCGTGCTCTTGGTCGGTGAGAGTTGCCGTCTTCTGGGTAAGGTTAAGTCAAGTAATGCATCATCACCGTGGCTTCGTTGATTAGCTCTTGCCAATGAGCCATTGCTACGTGTCCGTCTCATTCGGCTCGCTTCGAATAGTTTCACTTCTTTGTCAACGCCTTTACACACCGCGAGGTGCCGACTTTATCCCCAAGCGTTGGCCTCGCTCATAGCATGCATCCATAACGAGAGTAGCTCGGCGATGCGCGCCTGCCTCGCCTGGTTGTGACACCGCGTTTGCCCCGAAAGATATAGCGGCCAGTCTATAGCGTCGAGACGACGCGCGTTGAGTTTCCCTATAGTCCACCCGTGGTGTTCAAAGCTCTAAGATGCCGTGGATGGCGACCTTAGCCCAAGTCCAAGGCTGTCATACCACTTTCTCGGATCACGCTCTCGCCGTTTACTACAAGGGTTTGTTTACTCATTGATCGTGGACGTTAGTTGTTGGGATAAAGATGTACCACGAAACGTCAGTGTGGGTGCATTCACGTTAAACGGTGCTGTAGCGGCTACACATCAACAGACATTGTGTAAACTTTTTTATATAAATGTTCAGTAAACAATCAACTACTTCAGTAAAGACACGTTTTACTTTCGTGTTACACCGATTCCTGAGACGGGGGAATCAACCAGTTTTTATTAGTACTCACGCGGACTGAAAATTGATTGTATGCCAGTCTGTAACTCAATGTGATGAACAAGAATGTAGATTGGGGCATGAATTCATTTAAGCTATACCTCGGTTGCTTAACGATATAGCTGCAACAAACCTTGTCACCTTATTGCCGTGGTATTTATACTCTTTATGAGAACATGTATTTCGGACATTTGTTCTCATACAGTCCCCACATTGAAAAACATTACTCTGGGTACACAAGCTCTTCAATATATCAGGTGTTCCCTACATACTGAAGTTTAGGGCTGCGACCTGCAGGCCTGGTGGGCACAATGAGAGCACGAACTTACTGTATTCAATCTTTCATGCAGCCACAAGCCTTCCATTGCTGCATGCGTCGCTAGTATGGACGAAAACGCATTCCAATACCGCGCCCGGGTTGCAGTCCAGATGAACGAAAAAAAGAGGTGGCCCGCAAGGAACTCGTGACGGACCTGGAGGTCGGTAAATATGTGCCGTGCAGTTATTTATCATAGATTCGATGAGCGCAGGTTCTCACTGCATGCCTGTTTTTAAACAGTGGAGCCATACTTGATCGACTGTTTGCCGGCGCCGTCGTAAAGCTTAGCGCTGGAGGTGGGTATATCATGCGCAGCCGTGATGGTGATTCGTGCTTTGGTCGACTGGGTGGGTGCACTCTAAAAAAAATGTAGGGGTACTTACTACATCCCAGGTAGCATATGTGACAAGCACTTACCACCTCAAAGCTATTAGCTGAATGTAATAACTACCCAGTTGGTAACTTTACTACCACGACACGTGCTACTTAGTCTTACTACTTCTGTGTACGTAATAATTACTTCCCTGTAGGTAATAACTAAGTAGCAAGTTAAGGAAGTTAAACACGAGCTCAATTACATTTCATGCTCTATACCCAGCCTTTCATGCCTCCGCACTTGCATATGTGTGGGCCGTGACGTGGCATAAAACTGTCATTCCACATAACTATGAAAAATTTAACTCAAGCAATTTTCTTCCCACTGTCACAATTGCCGCATAACATACCACAGCCGATAGAGGTAGCACCCTTAACTAATTAGTCGCCTATGCAAGTAGATGCCTTCGCTTACTCCGACACGCTAAGTAGTGATGGCAATATTTACTACCTCTAAAGCAGAAATTGTTAGCGAACGGTAGTAAACGTATGAAGGGATAGTATATGCTGCATTTAGTGAGTGCGGCAACTACGTGAATGAGCATATCGTCCTGCGGGATCCACATGGCTTGACCTGAAGAATAATAAAGGAACCCTTGGAGAAAATGGGTCAGAAGACAGCAGCCTGGACTAGTGGAAAACCGCTCCCCACAGCCTAACATAGTGTCAAATAAGGAGCAATCATGCAGAACAGAACTGCTTAGAAAAGATCTACAAAACATAAAAATACTCGACTTGCAAAAAAAAAAAAAACATACACAAAGGCAATAGTTCGTTGAAAGGAGTTTCAGCTTCTGTTTCGACGGCCACGAAGGGCTGGCTGCATTTTTTTATGACCACTGGATAGCCAAGATAGTTATTGTAATTTTGCGCATTTACCGTGAAGAATTGGTCCCATCTGAAATCATTGTTTTATTATATTTTCGTAAGTCGACTCACATGGCACCTGGCGCTGCCCAGCGAGGTATACTTATGTTCGACTGCGCTAACGACATGAAGGTCAGTGTGTCATTAGTGCCTGTGTGCACACTATGCTTTTTGTACCTTGCGCTCGAGATTCAGCTTAAAGATGTACCAGCGAAACCCACTTTCTCAAAGTGGTCGCATCTGTATTTGAACACGTCGTACCTCTAAAAGCTAAGATTTTGGGTGTAATCTTATATTCTTTTTCAGATAACACGAATGTCTACTGTTAAAGGGAGAATAAAGAGGAAAAACTATTTTTCGTGTATTAATAAAGTACTATTTCACAATCCCAAACGCACCGCTCTTACCGCCGCGCGACGCTTGGTAAGCGAGAAAACGCGCGAAAAGAAAATGCGGGTGGAAACGCCACATTGAGATACCCGCACCAAACACCATGACGTTAGATTTGGAGGTGTCTACTGGGTCCTACGTACCTTCTAATCGATAAAAATGAAGTACATTGTCCCCTGTGGGTGCTATATACCTAGCATACGAAGTTTCACAAAAATTCATCAAGCCAATGTCGCGCAAATACGTAAAATACATTTTGAAATTTTAGACGTTTGTCGCGGAGATTTCGGCGCAAAGTTTAAAAATGCAACTTCAATCTCTATTTTATTCGCCACTAATGAACTTATGATAGTGAAACGTAATGTATTAGTTTTCGGAGTGCAGCTTGTCAATCTAAACCAAGGCATTGTTTCTGTTTAGTGTCCCTTTAATTAATAACGTAGTGCGCTTCCTGTCCACAAGTTAGACTAAAGCATTAGCACTTCACCCACTACAAAATTCAGATTGGAGCACCATGATGCTCTACAGCTATATCTTGTGCAGAACTGCAGTTGCTACACTTTCGGGCTCGTGTTTGAGGTCAATTCAACCCCGGCCCTTGTTCTTTTATGTTCGAAAACGAACAGATGAACGAGATGTGAAAGAGCGTAACGGATCAGACACGACCAAGCACAGAGCCATCGTTGATAAAGCACACAGACAAAACGAGCGAACTCATGGCAGTGCAGGAGTCTCACCATAGCGAAGAGCGCCACTAAATGAGAAACAAAAAATGCGAACACACGGGAGATGACCACAGCACCTAAAAAAAAGAAAAAGCAGCTATGCGTTACTGCTTGACTAGAACAGAAAATAACTACAAATGACGCAAGCTATGTCTCTGCAATCCGTGCGTCTTTGAAGTTGCTCATACACCAAGTATAATCGGCATCAAGCGCACGATTCCGACATTTTCATGAAGAATGCTGGCGTTGTAAAAGGGACAAAACTCGACAAGGAGTGCAGGTCACTCGCAATAATATTCGCAGGATTGTTGCCTAAGCAATGTTGGCATTAAAGAAGAAAGTTCCTAATTCTCATGAGCCCCTTCCTTCGCTCGAACACAGTGTAGCGAACTTTTGCGTGCAGTAAAACGGCAAGGCAGTCTAGCTGGTTTGAATTTGTTCTTGATCTAAATGCGGATATTAAACGACGGCAACACGACGATGGCATAAGGATAGAAAAACAATGGTCAGCTGATTCTTGTCTTCATTTCGTCGTCATTTAGCAGGCACAATTAGATGGAGAATTTTGTGTGCAGCCGTAGTATCAAAAGCACTCTCATCCCCCCACATTACTTCCTCTCACCACAAGTCTGAGTGTTCACTTATAGACTTCCTGTACTCATAATATAATGTATTCTCACTGTGCTAAAAATAATCCGAAACGCTTGTCTGCGACCGCCTTCTTTACACATTTGCCTTGTGCAGGACATGGTAGTGGACCTCCTGAAGCGCTACCGTGAGGAGCGGGGACTACTACCAAAGAGGATAGTAGTCTACAGGGATGGAGTCGGCGAGGGTCAGTTCAAAGACGTGAAAGTTCAGGAGGTCGAAGCAATCAAGAAAGCCCGTAAACGAATAGGTCCCAAGTACAAGCCCCCGGTGACATTCATCGTCGTCCAAAAGCGGCACCACACGCGTTTTCAGCCTCTTCACCTTGGGGAACCGGTGGATGTAAACGTTCCTCCCGGCACGACCGTCACAGATGTTGTCACCCACCCGGGGGACTTCAACTTCTTCCTCTGCAGCCACCAAGGTCAGCTCGGTACGAGCAGGCCTGCGCATTACCATGTTCTCTGCAACGACTCCCGTGACAATGATATGTTGAAGCAGCTCACATACGACCTGTGTCATCTCGTCGCGCGCTGCACCCGCAGCGTGAGCACTCCGGCACCGGTCTACTATGCCCACCTGGCTGCCTTCCGGGCCAAGAACCACATAGAAGGCTCCCGTCTCCCTCGCAAGGCGCTTTTAGAGAAATATAAGGAGGTAGTGAAGGTGCATCAAAATATAGCGGACAAGATGTACTTCGTGTGACCGTCTCGTGAATGAGGGGTGCTTAGAAGAGACCCTCACCTGACGCAACGTGCAAATCTCTGCGTGGAGGAACTTTAATGACTGCACGAAATTTTAGGTCAATAAACGGTTTTTATCTCCTGTAACTTCCCTAGTCTCTAGACTCTCATACTTTGGCTGAACGCGCAGCGCATATAACACGTGTGTTGAGACAAGAGTGGAAATATGCTTTATGTGCGGTTAACACGGATATGAGACGGATGCGTTTCATTGTCAGCGCTGATAGCAATCGCGATATCAACCTGTGCTACTTAGTTCCGCTTTCAGGAGATTCCATGTAGATCGGTGGCCTAAGTGCGACAGATATCGGAAATAACAGCACGAAAGACTGAACACCAGAAAAAGGAAGACTTACAGCGCTGAATTACAACAGTGGTTTATATTCAACGCCATGCAATATGTCACGTGGTCGTGACGTCGACGAAGGCAGTAGGCAGTAGTCCGAGATGAAACTGTTTATTAGGCCGAACTTGTGGCCAGTAAACTGAAGGTGAGATTACAGCAATAAACGCTGGCACTGATAGCGGCGAACAGAGCGTCGGCCGTCGATCAACTGTACATCGTTGGAACGCGCCGGCTTTTATAACACACGCGTCGAACATTCTAGCCTTATCACTAGTCGTCGCGGAAGCTCTGGAATAAGCTGGTCGGTTCGCGTCCGGCGCGCAATCTTAACAAGACGATCTACTATAATCGCGAAGGTTCTCGAACACTAAGGCGTGGTCTGCGCCGAGCATTACTGACAGTCTTTGTGGGCGAAAAGCGAATACAGCAAACGCGAGAATAAGAAACACGCGTGGCAATGCCCCCTTCTGAAAAAGCATCGTCCCGATGCTTAAAACGGAACACGGGGGAAAAAATGCATGCAACAATAAACAACAACAATAAAGCAAGAAAGTACAATAATACAGCAATAGGTGCAGTCCTCAGGTTCGCTAACGCGCGTAGTACGGCTTAAGGCGTACGACATGGACGACTTCAGGTCGCGCACGGCGCCGTTGAGAGTTGGTAATGCCGTCCGGGACAACCTCGTAGTCCAGAGCGCCTAGACGTCGAAGCACTTTGTATGGCCCGAAGTATCGCCGAAGAAGTTTTTCACAAAGTCCACGTCGACGTATCGGAGTCCACACCCAAACGCGGTCGCCGGGCTGGTATTCCACGAAGCGCCGTCGAAGGTTGTAGCGGCGGCTGTCAGTCACCTGCTGATTCTTGATACGTAGGCGGGCGAGTTGTCGGGCTTCTTCGGCGCGATGTAGGTAGGTGGTGACGTCGATGTTTTCCTCGTCCGTGACGTTTGGTAACATGGCGTCAAGCGTCGTTGATGGGCTCCGTCCGTAGACCAACTTGTACGGCGACAGCTGCGTCGTTTCTTGCACTGCCGTGTTGTACGCGAAGGTCACGAACGGAAGGATGTCATCCCATGTCTTGTGCTCGACGTCGACGTACATGGCCAGCATGTCGGCGATGGTCTTGTTTAGACGTTCGGTGAGGCCGTTGGTCTGTGGGTGGTAGGCGGTGGTGCGGCGGTGGCTTGTTTGGCTGTATCTAAAAATGGCCTGAGTTAGCTCTGCAGTAAAGGCCGTACCTCTGTCGGTGATGAGGACCTCTGGGGCGCCATGACGCAGGACAATGTCTTCAACGAAGAATTTCGCTACCTCGGCGGCACTGCCTCTAGGTAGGGCCCTTGTTTCGGCGTAGCGGTGAGGTAGTCGGTAGCTACGACGATCCATTTATTCCCGCAATTCGATATAGGAAACGGCCCCAGTAGGTCCATACCGATTTGCTGAAACGGGCGGTGAGGTGGTTCGATCGGCTGAAGAAAGCCTGCTGGTTTTGTCGGCGGTGTCTTGCGTCGCTGACAGTCTCGACATGTCCTGACGTAACGAGCGACGTCGGCGGCAAGGCGTGGCCAGTAGTACTTCTCTTGTATCCTTGCGAGCGTTCGGGAAACACCGAGGTGTCCAGCCGTCGGGTCATCGTGTAGGGCCAGGAGGACTTCTGGCCTCACTGCTGAGGGAACCACGAGGAGGTGTTCGGCTCGAAGGGGCGAGAAGTTCTTCTTTAGGAGAACTCCGTTTCGCAGGAAGAACGACGCCAGTCCTCTCTTGAATACCTTCGGAACAGTGGTGCTCTTGCCCTCGAGATATTCTATAAGGCACCTTAGTTCTTGGTCCGCTCGCTGTCGCTCGGCGAAGTCGTCGGCACTTATGGTTCCCAGGAAGCAGTCATCATCCTGGTCGTCCTGCGGCGGTGGGTCGACGGGGGCACGAGATAGGCAGTCGGCGTCGGGTGTTTTCGCCCGGACTTGTAAAGAAGCGACGGTAATGTCGAATTCTTGAAGTCTCAGGCTCCACCGTGCGAGGCGGACCGAAGGGCCTCTTTCAAGTTAGCTAGCCAACACAAGGCGTGGTGGTCGCTCACAACTTTGAAGGGCCTGCCGTAAAGGTAGGGGCGAAACTTTGATGTAGCCCAGATGATGGCAAGGCACTCCTTTTCTGTTATTAAGGTAGTTGGCCACTCTGCCTTGGATAGCGACCGGCTAGCATAACTGATAACCCACTTTCCAGTCCATCCCGTCTACTGCAAAGGACGGCGCCGAGTCCCACGCTGCTTGCGTCGGTGTGCACTTCTGTTTCGGCGTGGTCGTCGAAATGCGCAAGTAACGGAGGCGTTTGCGAAGGCGTCGTTTTAGGTCTTGAAATGCTTCCTCCTGTGGCGTTCCCGCCAAACTCGACGTCAGCCCTGGTGAGGTTAGTGAGTGGCTCGGCGATGCGGGCGAAGTTTTTGACAAATCGCCTGTAGTAGGCGCACAGGCCAAGAAATCGACGCGCGCAGGCCTTCTTGTCGGCAGGTGGCGGGAATGTAGCGATGGCAGGTTGTCTTCTGCGGATCAGGGCGTACTCCGGACTTACTTATCACGTGGCCCAAGAACAAAAAGTTCTTCGTACGCGAAACGGCACTTTCTGGCTTGAGGTGTGAGTCCGGAGGTCTTGATTGCTTGAAGTACAGCTTCAAGGCGCTGGAAGGTGTTCGTCAAGTTTTGCGGAAAACACAACGACGTCGTCCAAGTACACAAGGCAAAGTCTGCCACTTCAACCCGGCCAGTACAGTATCCATAACGCGTTGGAATGTCGCGGGGGCCGAGCAAAAGACCGAAAGGCATGACCTTGAACTCGAACAGGCCGTCTGGTGTTATAAAGGCCGTCTTTCTCGGTCTCCTCTCGTCGACTTCGATCTGCCAGTAGCCTGTCTTCCAGGTCCATCGAGGAAAAGTACTTCGCGTTGTGGAGTCGATCCAGGGCGTCGTCTATACGTGGGAGGGGATACACGTCCTTCTTCGTGATCTTGTTCAGGCGACGATAGTCGACGCAGAAACGTGGGGTTCCGTCCTTCTTCTTCACCAACACCACGGGGGACGCCCAGGGACTCTTGGACGGCTGGATTGCGTCGTCGCGAAGCATTTCATCGACTTGTTTCTTTACGGCTTCCCCGTTCTCGCGTGAAACTCGATACATGGGCTCTGACGGATTGGTCGGACACTTTCTTCTGTTATGATACGATGTTTCGCGACTGGGGTCTGTCGAATTCTTGACGACGACGAGAAGCAGTCCTTAAATTGCAAGGAGGAGACTTTTGAGCTGGTCTTGCTTGTGCTTCGGGAGCCTCAGGGTTGACGACCGAAATCTATTCCGGGACCTCGATCTTCGTCGAAGCAGGTTCGGTAACGCATCGGAGAGGGCGAAAGCTTGCTGGCGTTCACGAATTTCTCGATGTAGGCAAACCGTTGTACCAATGTTAAGGTGCCTATATTCGTGGCTGAAGTTTGTAAGCAGTACCTTTTGCTTTGCCATCACGCAATTCGGCGACGCCTCTTGCGACGCAAATTTGACGGTTCAGGAGTAGGCGCTGATCACCCTCGATGACGCCTTCAAGGTTCGCAGGTTTTCGGTGCCGACGGAAATAATGACGCTGGAGTTAGCGCGGCGGAACGGTCACCTGCTCTTCTATCACATTCAATGCATGGTTCCCTGGCGTTGCGTGGGGCGGGGGCGCTTTGTCTGGGGATTAGTGTTATCGTCTCAGACCTCCAGGTCAAATGACGGCGCCGTGGTCACTTAGGGAAGTCCATTCCGCAGTATCACATCCCTGGAGCAGTTTTGTAGGATTACGAAGCTCGCAGGATAAGTCCGGTTATTGATGGTGACTCTCGCCGTGCAGACTCCAATCGGCGTTATCAGGTGGCCTCCAGCTGTCCTGATTTCGGGTCCACTCCTAAGCGGTCTTTACTTTCTTCAGCTTGGTGGCGAATGGCCCACTGACGACGGAATAGTCGGCCCCAGTGTCGACGAGAGGCGGTGACGTTGTGGCCGTCGATGAGAACGTCGAGGTCGCTAGTACGTCGCCTTGCGTTGCGGTTAGGTCGCGGCGTCGGATCACGGCTGCGTCGATTTGTTGCGGTGCTTCCATGCTGCGTCGTCGGGTTTTCTTCGGTCCGCATGGTTTCGTCGACGGGGCTTCGTCTGCTTCGCGTCGTGTTGCGCAGGTCTCGTCGCGTTGTCGTCGTCGGCGGCCGCGGAGGATCTTCGGCATTTCGTCGAACAGCAAGCCGCACCTCCATCGGTTGCTGCCCCTAGTTTCCCGGATACGGGCTAGGCGACCGGGCCCGGTTTGGGCCAGTGTACTGCCGGCGGTGCGGTGACATGTAGCGGCCGGGCGACGGCGAGCGGGGAAGGTCGGCGCTCTTTGCCACTGTGCTCCGGTGAGGTAGTCGTCGATGTCCCGAGGTCTTTCGTTCACCTGGCTGTGGACGCGGCGCGTTGACGGCGGAAACCGACGCAGCCCCATCTGTCGGTACTGGCAGCGGCGGTAGGTGTGGCCCGGCCTCCCGCAATGGTAGCAGAGCGGGCGGTTGTCAGGGGCGCGCCAGACGTCGGTTTTCGTAGCGCGTAGCGCTGGCCGACAGGGGGACGGTAGGGCGTCGGTCGTGGTGGTGGTGGCGGCGGCGGCGCGTCCTGGCGACGGAACTGCGGCGATGCGGTGACTTGATGTTGTCGCGGAACCAGGAATTAGGACGGCGGACTGCAGCAGCGTAGGTCATAGCCTCTGGATGTGGCTGCGGGGGTTCGGGGACTCCCAACGCTTGCTGGACTTCGTCACGAACAATGTCGGCGATCGAGTCCACCTGAGGCTGTGTCGAGGGTAAAAGCTTGCGCAGTTCCTCCCGCACGATCACTCGGATCGTTTCGCGCAGGTCGTCGGAGCAGAGGGAATGAACGTCTGCATACCCTGGCGTCGAGCGGCGATTGAATTGTCGGGTGCGCATCTCCAGTGTCTTTTCAATCGTCGTTGCCTCGGAGACGAATTCCTGGACACTGCTTGGTGGATTCCGCATAAGCCCAGCGAAGAGCTCTTGATTTACTCCTCGCATGAGGAAGCGGACTTTCTTGTGCCTCCGGGCATAGCAGGGTCAGCGTGGCGAAACAGTCGTGTCATTTCCTCTGCGAAGATGGCCACGCTTTCATTCGGAAGTTGGCTCCGCGTCTCCAGCAAGGCTGCGGCCCTTTCTTTTTCGGACGACGCTCGCGAACGTCTCCAGGAAAGCGCTGCGAAGAAGGTCCCATGTTCGAAGTGTGGACTCCCGGTTCTCGAACCAGGTCCTTGCTGCGTCTTCGAGGGTAGAAGTATGCGCGGCGCAGTTTTTCGTCGGAGTCCCAGTTGTTGAAAGTCGCGACTCTTTCGTACGTTTCTAGCCAGGTCTCGAGGGTCTTCACTTGGCGATCCATGGAAAATGGGTGGCTCTCTCGGTGGCTGGATAACGATCGTTGCAGGGGACACGGCGGCCGTCATCGTGCCTGTCGTCTTCGTCGCCGTGGCTTTTCGCTTGTCCGGTAGAAGTCCGTGCTGCGGGGCAAGTCCTTTCAGTCTGCGGCTGGCTCGACTGTCCGTGGTGGGGTGGGTGTCTTCGTCACGATTTGGGCTGGGTTCACGGCTTGACGGGGGCGTCCGGTACATGAAAGAGGCAGCACCTCCACCAGATGTCACGTGGTCGTGACGTCGACGAAGGCAGTAGGCAGTAGTCCGAGATGAAACTGTTTATTAGGCCGAACTTGTGGCCAGTAAACTGAAGGTGAGAGATTACAGCAATAAACGCTGGCACTGATAGCGGCGAACAGAGCGTCGGCCGTCGATCAACTGTACATCGTTGGAACGCGCCGGCTTTTTATAACACACGCGTCGAACATTCTAGCCTTATCACTAGTCGTCGCGGAAGCTCTGGAATAAGCTGGTCGGTTCGCGTCCGGCGCGCAATCTTAACAAGACGATCTACTATAATCGCGAAGGTTCTCGAACACTAAGGCGTGGTCTGCGCCGAGCATTACTGACAGTCTTTGTGGGCGAAAAGCGAATACAGCAAACGCGAGAATAAGAAACACGCGTGCAATATGTATGCACACTTCAACGAAGAGGGAACATCAAAATCGCAAAGCTTATATAAGGACACTATCACTGCATACCACGCTCGTTGCGCATGCAGCCATCTGAGAGATAATCGCTTTGCCTTCCTTGCCTGGTGTTGACGAATAAACCTTTTGTGGTAAGCCAGTGCTGTTGTTCTGGTTTTCAGTCTTAAGGGCCGTTTTCTTTGCGCTGTGTCCTGCCAATACGCGGACGGAACCACCGTGGGAGATAATTATCCTCGTGCACAGGTGAAGGCGTACATTACACCGAAGTATTTAGTGCACGAACTATAGCTCTCAGTTGCAGCGAGCCTGAAAAGAATAAATTTCTTTTGGACCTAAAGCACATAATTCATTTTCGAAGGAAAACTCCCCCTTTTCGTTCGCAAAATGTTTCCGGAGAAAATTTAGATAGGACAGAGCGCGCTGTCCTATCTCAATTTTGTGCGCTCAGTGATGTGATGTCTGAATTTTTCCTGAAAAGTATAGCGTGCGCGAAAACAAAAGGGGTTTGCCTCGTTGAACGCGGTACGCACCAGCCCTAGTAGCCAGTCTATTATATGCTTTATTTTTTTAACTGTGTGCGTGTGAGAGAGGGGGGAGAGCGAAGGGGATTGCAACACGTGCGAGTTTAGACACTCATAACAGGAAACAGCGCTGGGCAAATATATACGCATTCTTTCGAAAGGGAAATAACAGCAGGAGGGTGGGGGTGTCAAATCCCTACGAATGCGCCCCGACTAAGTCCATGAATAGGTAATTCTCAAAAACGAAGATAAAAAAAATCTTCTTGTCATTATAATTGACGGTGCGCATATACACACGAAGAGCCAGTGGAATAATTTCGAGCTCTTCGTATATTTCCCGGGCATGGCAATCACGATATCTGCGCAAGGTGCGCGTCTCTTAGAAGCTGGGAGTGCAGCCTCATTTTTCTTTTTCGGGAGGCACCCCGTGCGGTCACCATGAGTTTAAACATAAGCGTGCAACAAAAACTCGCAATTTCAGAATCCGCGTCCACATTTCATTCATTCTGGAGAGCAGTGTTATGCTTGCGGAAGGATGACATCAAGTGAAACTTTGCCCAACCTGAGGTCGAAACTTGCGAACGCCTATGCTCGTCGCTTTTGCAGCCAACGACTGCACAACGACGTCGTTGGTGATTTCTCTCCAGTAAGAGCCAGATACGAAAAATTGGCTATTTATTTATTTAGACACTGTAAGCCCGTACGGGCTGTTACAGGGTGGGATTTGCGCATACAATGTAGTGAAATCTATCACTGTGAAATGCAATACTCCGTAGGAGGAGAAATAAACAACCAATCACTCAAGGAATAGTAAATGTAACTCGCGATTCATACGATTCCAAATTTCGTACAAAAGAAGCCGAGCTCGATTATCGAGGCCACTGAAACATTCCGGACTAAGGCTAGTCCAGTCAGCTATTGTACGCACAAGAAATAAATATTTATGTACATTAACTCGCGAGTTATAGGGCAAAAATACATGACTGATTGGTTCAAGAATTTCCTCCAGGCTATATTCCATGGTAGCGTAAAACACGTCTGTTTTTTTTTTTTTTTTTTTTGTTTCAGCTTAAGAACACATCGAATCAAAATTGGTCTATGGCCAGTTTGGTCAATTGGTCAGTTGCCAGATTCGTGTCGAATCAAAGATGACTGATATCCACGGTGTCCTTGAATAGTCGTGAACCATATCCACTTTCAACCAATCAACGTGCTCCATGAATATCGCGTGGCTTGAACCCATGGAGGAAAGAAAAATTAGGGAGCAATACGTGACGCAACCAGCCTTCGCAAGCCAACCAGTTTTGAAGCCAGCAGTGTCGTCCCAACACGTGGCCTTTTGCGTCAAGATCACGCAAGAAATGAGATTTGCCGACACTTCGGGGTATGGCGTCCGGTAGCTTTTAATCGCAGCTCGCATTTTTGGCGCAGACCGGCCGTCTCACGGAGGAGGTGCGGAAACAGAACGCCACCCTGACGCCGCCCGTAGTACTCCACTAGCACAGACAACGCGATCTGATGTTTTGATTACGTGTTGTGCCGACACGGCGGGCTGCAATCGCGTGACGTATAGAGTTCCCTGTTTTCTTTTTTCTTCCTCCATGATTGAACTAGAGCTACCATAGGTACACTGTACCAGAGTACTAAAATGTGTGAACGACAGCAATTAGTGGCGCCGTCTGGAAAGAGTCAGAAAATATCGCTGTTCTCCGAAATAGACTCAGAGACCACAATACTAAAAAATCTCGGAGGCCGCCGTTCTTGTTGAACGCTTCGGTTTGTTCACCGTAGAGGGCGAAAGTAATCCATACTTGCTCTTGAGCACTACCAATCCTTTTTCCCATCCTACAAGACCATATCGAACCTTGTAGCTCACTTAGGCGTGAACACTTTGGGATAGGTACTGAATGAATATTTGTGCTCTATAATCTCCTTCATGCTTTTGACAAATAAAGCCCCACAGATTATTATTATGAATCGATATTTTAGGTACTTCAATTGCTTCAATACTCTTTGCATTTGTACTGTGGCAGTTCTGCAGATAAGTTTCTGCTCGTTCATTACTGGATTTTCTAAAGTGCCACGTTTTCTAATCAGACAATAAAAAACCAATAAAAAATCAGTGAATCATTTCATGTACCAAATAAAAACTGAGGTATTAGGGCTGGCGCACGCAAAACCAAAGCAAGCTAATAATGACAAACAATAAAGCGACATTAAAGTGAGACTTTACAGTACAATGTGACAAAAGCGTCAACTCAGAGTATAGCTTAAATGGGTGGCGACACCAAACTTGTGACTTGCGCGTTCTTTGTCGCAAACGTTTCTTATAGCTCCAGGAAGCATCATACACGCTCCAAGATTCATGTAATCTCGAGACATATTTTAATACAGTTAATCCTCGTTAACTCGACAACCGTTAGTTCGGAATCAAACTCTCGTTAATTTGGTCATATTTGGCCGCAATTCTGTTAAAATTCGGAGAATTCTCGGAGTGCGCCTTCCGCGAACGCCGCAAAGGAGCGAAAACAGTGTTCGCGGACGACCAAAGCGAGGCGGCGAAGTCTGCATCGACATTACCATCAGCGCGAAGCGTACGGTAACGACGTTTATAGTTAATTCCAGGTAAGCACGTTTCGAGTAGTTAAGACAGAAAGGTTTTAAGTCGCGGTCACATTGTGAATAAAGTCTCGAGTGGCTAAAATAGCGCCTTTTAATCTGCTCTTATACAAAGTACGCGATTTACGTATTCATCAAGAAATTGAAAGTGTATTGATGTAATAGACGTTTGTATATTGTTTCCTTGATATTTTCCATATTTCATAATTCGGTTGATTCGCACATTTTTCCCGGTCCTGCGGAATCCGACTTAAAGAGCGTGCACTGTATCGCCTTATTTATGCGAACAACTTTCGGTTTTGGTTTCTGGGCGCCGAGTTGAACACTGACGTCACTGTCTGGGAAGCTACGCCCACTGTGAACCAACGCAGCGTCGACGAACGTGCGTAGGTGCCTATTTTCTAGAAGTGCAAGCCATTGCAGCCGCCGTTCGCTGCTCGCTACACTCAGCAGGTCGTGGATGAGACAGCGCGACCGTCATGACGCCCAGAGAGTGCCTTGTGAGCCGTGAACATTAGGCTGATGTGCCCGAAGTGAGCATGCTGTGGTGATGGAGGGATCCGTAGAAGGGTAAGTAGTGCTATCGCTTGCCTTCATTATTTGAAGGATATACTGTGCCCGCACATGATACAGTACGTCGATTTGGTTCTCTCTACGAAGTGTGACTTCTCGCAAAATGATGCGAGGCGTTCGTTATACGTCGAGTTAACATTATACGCTTGTGCTTACCTGCTGTCCTATGCATATTTCGAAGAGGGCCTCGATAATCGTAAATGGCGTCGTCTTCACGGCGCTCGCCGTTTCATTCTTTTGTTACATTTCGCAGCTCAATAATGTACGAGTATATTTATTCACTTTAAATTGGTGTGCTTGATGTAAAATGGCTATTTCTCTCGGCGCATACTTCACGCCTTGACTTTCGTGAGGGTTGGAATTCGCTACACAACCCGCCGCGGTGGACACGTGGTTATGGTGGTCGACTGCTGATCCGAAGGTCGCGGGATCGAATCCTGATCGCGGCGGCCGCATTTCGATGCACGTAAAATGGTCATAACATTAATATTATATTCAACATTATTGTTTTATACCCCCAAAACCCCGATAATATTATGACAGACGCCGTAGTGGAGGGCTCCGAAAATTTTCGACCATCTGGTGCTTTTTAACGTGCATTTCGGTGTGTTCTTTTGGCATTCGTTAACTAGCATTTCGCCTTCATAGAAATGCAGCTGCCGTGGCTGACGTAAAATGCTACTGGCCCGTGTGCGCGGTAAAGAACCCCAGGTGGCCGAAATTTCGGGAGCCCTCCATAGCGGCGTCTCTCATAATCATATCGCTGTTTTGGGACGCAAAACACCAACAATTATCGAATTCACTACGTAATACAGACTGGGAGTATACACTCTTTAAGTCGGTACCATTAATATATCTACGTGTATGGAAGTGCCCGCTGCGGTACTTGCACTGACGTCCCTGAAACAGCCTCGTTGGAGCACCAACATGGTGGGACGCGAACTTCATGGTGTCGCAGTGATGTTATCTGTAACACAGCCGGAAATTTTTTTCTTTAGTAGTGCACACAGGCCCGATAACGTTCCAGCCGCTTCATTATCACACTGAAGCAGGTTAATGACCGCGTGATTATAGTGCCTTGACGTCATCTGAGCCGCCATGTTGGAGCCTTGTTGTGCGTCCATCCCATCACGTGCAAGCTATCAATATTCACACGTTCTCACTTCGAAGCTCTTGCTACCGGCGCCGCGACAGAGCAAGTGAAGTTATTAAAGCGAACCGTGTGTTCGTCCGGAATAACGTTTCCGGTATATGTGTATGCTCGAGGCATTTAGTGCATTGAAACAGCATAGTTTGGAAAAGATTTGAGCGGAAAAAAAAGGACGAGCCGCAAGACGAGAAGGCGACTACACAAGCGCAAAAAGAAAGAAATTTTTTTTCCATAGAGAACCAACCCGCCCAACAAAGCATTCTATTAAAGCATAGTTTTCCCGTGTCACAGCTGACCTGCTTCTGAGTAGGTGATCTCGGAATGCAGACTTATACAATCCTTACACTAGAAAGCTAAGCAGGTTCCCAAATTGTCAGGCGACCTCGTTGACAGCAACCAGTGCTTGAGGCCTGTTCATTGTGCGATTTCTGTGCGCGTTAAAAAACACAGGCCGAAATGTTGGGGGCCCTCAACTACGGTGTGCCTCATAATCAGGCCGTGGTTTTGGCACATAAAACCACAGATATTTAGTTGGCCGAGTTCGATCGACCAGAGATCGCGTAACAATGGATTAAACGGCGCCCGGCCATCGGGGCGGTGGCCGTAGCTGATATCTATGGGCAGTGCGAAGAGACATTATACGAGACGTTTTATCTCCTGTTGCCGCAGCAACCGGGTGTTGCGAAGGAATTCGAAATGGCTGAGCAGATCGTCGAAAATAGGTCAGTGGCGGGAAGATGAAGGCGCCTGTTTTACGGCTGTCTGACAACTGTTCAGAGGCGCGGAATTCGACGCGTCTTTCCTGAATTCTCACTTCCGACGAGGTGCCGGTTCCTATAGCAACGCGAGATTAGATATCGTGCACCGTGGGCCATGCTTTTGACGTCGCAGCGGCCGTGTAATAGAAAGCGGCGATAAAACGCTGTGTCATGGCAGATAGACGATGCCGTGACGGCGACATGACTAAGCACATTTGATTGCTGCGCGAACCCCGCTTAACACACGCGCGTTCTCCTATGTGCGTGCCTGCATATTCCATTCTTTCCCTCTTGTGCGCTTCTGTTGTAGCTTTCGGTATCATTTAATTCCTTTTCTTATGCAGCTGTGGTAGCAAAGGAATATTTAGATTAGATTTAGTCTCCTCGCCTTCCTCGCTTAAATTATCTCTGTAACGAGCCAGTCACTCCCGTACTCTGCGAAGCTTCTATGCAGGCGAGTCTTTTGACCAGGGGTCTTCAACGTGAGCTATTGGGCCGCAAACACGAAATTTACCCCCATATTATGAAACAAGCCTCGACTCGAATTTCCACCATTCACTTGACCGAGCTGAGTACAGCGCCACCGCTTGAACCGAAAATGACTCAGCTGTTCTCACGAAATGATGCCGGCTATCGCTCATATGCAGTGAACATTTTTGCCGAAAGGTGGATCTGCCATCGACATGTGGCACCTACATAGAAAAAAAAAATGGTGAACTAAACTCTCTCGATTAGCGGTACTTTCTGAACCAATTTAAAGTTTGTCGGTGCCATTGTTCAGGCTTGGGATAACTTTAACTACAGCCAGCGTGTTGCCAGTCATATTGAGCGCGACTGTACTTGCATGTAGAAAAGCCATAGTCTGTCAGCTTTGATCGATACACGCGAAGCTTGCGCACATCTTTCTCAAGAGCATCAAGGTGCTCCACGTAGCTGAGCGGGATGTCTTTCGCGAAAACAAGGTCCCGGAGGGACTGTAGCATCCGCTGGGCCTCCTGCGATGACAGTACCTGGGTAAGGCTGCTCAACCACGTCGTCGGAAAAACCACTCACACCTGCTGTCCGCAGCACGTTTACGCGCAACGATCGCCTGATCACTGGGGTACTTGGACGTTTCCGCAACATCGTCAGCATGAAGTAAGTGGTTACAGACACGACGCATCTTCGTTAAGCACCGATCACAACTCCGGCAAGCTCTTCCGACGACGGGCGCTTCGCAGGCCTCTCCTGGCATCAGGCCCGTAGCCAGGGGGGCCCTACGGGCCCCCCCCCCCTTGAAATTCGGATGGAAGGGGGTGTTTTACCGAGGAAAAATAATAAAAATGGGTGTTTTTGAAGACTTTCAACAAGTGCCCCCCCCCCCCCCCCCCTTTCCCCGAAAAAAATTCCTGGCTGAGGCCTGCCTGGCATCACTTTGGAAGTTCAGAATAAGCTCCGCCTCTCACTTCCTCGTTAGAAGCGCAGTCGATTCGTTTTCTGAGGGCGCGGACGGGGTGCGGGGCGCACAGCGGCGCATGCCGTCGCCACGGAGAGCCAATTTTGGCGCGCGCCGTAGCCGGATTCAATCGTTATATCCGATATTGTGGCTTAAATAATTACTGTGAAATTGAATACACTGCATGAATGGTCTTGCATGCTTCACTGCAGTCGAAATATGGCTGCCGCTACCGACAACCAAACCACCCATTCTACGCTCTATAACAGAAGGCGAGTGACACTGAGCTACCATGTATCTCTCTTTCTGACGTGTGGGCGAGAGACTGATGCATGCCTTAATGAAATGCTGGAGACACCAGCCTGGTTCATCGCCCGGTTGCTGGGTCCAGGCAATATTGCATATTCAGTGTCATATGCATTGACACACAAATGGCATATAAATTTTAAGATGCACCAGTACACAACAGTTTGATTACTGAACTCCCAAACCTAACATGTCATACATTCGCAGGCTACTTGCAAGTTCGGTGCATAAACACGCAATAAGATGGTGAGACTGGATAAGACGCTCACCATCAATTTGATGGCTAGCTGGTAACGCCACTTCATAGCATGATCTGGTTTTTTTTTTCTTTTTCTACGAGATGAAATGGACAAGTAGAAGAATAGCAGAAGGGCATCTTGAAGGGCCATTTGGTATGTCATACTGAGGGGAAATAGCGCAAAAATGGGACGAAGCAAGAATGACCACCCAACACAAGCGCTGACGAACAACTGTGTGTAAGTTTATTACTCCGAAAATATATAGCTGAAAAACATAACTAAAAGAAATAAGGATGGTTTTAGTTTTGTTTCTTTTGAGTTATATTTTTCAGCTATATATTTTCCTGGTGTAATAAACTTAACACAGTTGTTCGTCAGCGCTTGTGTTGTGTGGTCATTCCTACTTCGTCCCGCTTTTGCGCTGTTTCCCCTCAGTAGAAGAATAGGCTTTTATTTTAGTCTACTCATCGACCCTGTACTCCCTCGCTGCCAACCCGCATTGCATGAATACGGGTCTTGACTTATACCGAGGTCACATGGTGCACTGCTGATCGCGATTAGGCCCGATCCCGATCAAATTGCTCAACAGTGATTTGATCCCTTCTGCAGCTTGCCTAAAGGAAGCCAATCATGATCGAGAAATTCGATCCGGATCAAGCCTGATCGCGATGAAAACTGACCGTTTGACAGCCGGTGTTAGACTGCCGGCTTAAGTGATGACATTCACCCGCCACTGTGGTGTAGTGGTATGGTGCTCGACCGCAGTCCCGAAAATCGCGGAATCGAATCCCAGCCGCGGCGGCCGCATGCAGTCGATATGCTAGATGACCGTGTACTTCAATTTCAATTCAATTTTTATTTCCATAAGAATGGAGGTAGGACCGAACGAAAATTGGCAATTTCCGCTTGACGAAGTGGAAATTTAAATTTACTTAGATTTAGGTGCTCGTTAAAAAAACACCACAAGGTCAAAACTTCCGGAACCCTCCACTACGGCGTCCCTCATGATCATATCTTTGTTGGGGCGTAGCACTGAACAATTATTGTTACAAAACTTCTGGAAGTCACAGTGGATAGTGGAGGCGCCAGTGAAGTGAACAAACTACCTATGCAGTTGTACTTTTTACGTCGCTGTCATGATAACCCGTATCAAAAAAGCACATTTCAGGCTAGCCACCACTTGTATGCCTCAGCCTCGTTTTAATGTCTTATGAAAGTGCACTGATTTATTGGTTCCTGTATTTCGTTCATAGACACATGTTTCCATCGATGATCACTTAATGCCATTCTCATTATCGATTGACCCATACCTGGGCCTGTAAATTTCCACGTCTGATAAGAGGAAGTGAACTTCTGGCGTTCTACTATACATGGGTTCTCCTTAACTTGCCCCGCGGTCAGCTGCTTTGATGCGCAGTGTATAACGTTCTCTTGGTATAACATCAGCGCCCTAGCTCGACTACTACTTTTTACTCTTAACCATGTAATGGCAGCTGCAGCTGCTTTTTTCTTTTCTAGTCCCATACCACCGTCTTCCTACGTCTAAAAGATGTAATCAACAACAATGGAAGAAGCATTAAATGTTTCATCTGTAGTTCATTACATCTTTCAACAGCGCAGCTGTTGATGCTTTTATTGAGAAAATTCTCATCTTCTCCAAGCATTTTTGTTCATCTCCGAATTTCAGCCCATAGCTCCGTACAGTTGAGTGCAGTTTTCGCTCACTTCTTTTCTCAAATTTTCGTAAGTGTCGCTTATCGCAAGAGATGGCTGCCGCATCCATTACGTCAAAACTTCACGTATTTTGAAAATTTAGCTTTAGTGTATTCCGGCTCTTCCGTAACTATTGGGCCCGTGGTAATTCATTTTCATATGCACAGGCCGAATTTTCATGTAAAACACACCGTTTGCCTTCAAGGTTCCTGAACACTGATGAAGGTTTTTCCCTAAAGCCTAGTCTTAGACTTACGGAGCTAACGATGACATATAGCTTAGAAGAACGGAGCGTTGGGCGAGTTGGTATTGCATTGTGAATGGCAATTTTGCGCAAAAAGGGACACACGAAAACGAAAGTGTTTTTCTGACAATAAACTTTCAGTTGTTAGTCTGCGCTAGTCTTGTGGGTTCTTCCTTTCGTTTTCGTGTGTCCCTTTTTTGCGCAAAATTGCCATTCACAATGACATATAGGAACGATTATTTTGATGTGCTCACTCGATAGCTTACGCTTCAGGTAGCCGCCAGTGCTCACAGTGAGCGCACAGAAGATTTAAAAACCTACGGATGGTTACGGTGCGATCTTCTGCTGGTTTTTTGGAAACCGGAAATATTGACTCAGAAACTGACTTTACCGAATATTGGTAAGAAAAAAATTGAGTGTAGTTATGCGAAGGGAGCAAATATACCTCGATGGCTTGGAGAACTCAAAATTTGTTTCATCTGGAACGAAAGCAATTTTCTGATTCGAGACTGATATATCAAGCATTTGGCCTAGGGTCAATCTTGAACTAAGTCGGCTATAAAGTATTTCGGATAGCGATTTTGTGTTGTGCGCAGCCAAGCTACGCACATGAAGTTGCTTATAATTAAAAGACCTACGTTGGCGTGAAGACGTTAATTAAATGGCCTGAAGGCTGGTACGACAGTTGCCTTTTAACCTGGTTAGTTATAGAGCCCGACGCTCTGGTTAGGCCAGGAAGTAACGATTGACCTACGTCTGCGACAACATGGTTACAGAAGATCTGGAGAGGTAGACAAACCGGAAATAGCTTGATGTATCATAAAACGCTTATAGCATTAACTTGTAACAGTTTAGACACTCGTTTTCACATGGAAGTAAGGACACCCGCCCGTGCTACAAAGCTTTTGAATGGGCTTAACTTTCCCAACAATTCCGCAAAAAAAAAAAAAAAAACGTTCGCATTCCTGATTAAAATAAAACACAGATGTTGCGAAGGCCCTCGGGAGCTCTGACAGATTGAGCATAGAGGAAGACGCGTCAGATTATTTATTCGTACATTTTGTACAATATTCAGTCATTTCGCAGACAGGACTCATCACATCCTAACGCGGAGCGCCCGCAGTAAGCTGACACGACATCTGTCTGCAACGAAACACGCCTCAGCGTAAGATGCCATAAACAGAACACAGACCTCCCCTCTCGCAAACGCTCGTTTCATGGGGTCTTGGGATTTAACCGGCAAGCACTGCGCACTGCAGCAAAGACGTGACGAACATGACTCCTACTAGACGCATCGCGTTTTCATTTATTTGGCTCAAGTCTCGTTCCACCGGTGAGCCAACACGGCAGCCGAGCGAATTCACAGAGCCCCTACAATTGTCTTTGCACATGCAGTTTCGAAACTTCCTGATTTCGAGCGTGTTACTCGAGTAACGAGCAAAGAACACCGTGGCTAATGAGTTTTTTCATCCTGTCACGCAGAGCAAGTGACAGCCAAGTAAAGAAAATTTCCGCATGCGATATTTTTCTTTCTTGCTTACTTTGCCTTAAAACAGATTGGCTCTGGCGAACTAAACAAACAGACAAAAAATACAGTAAGAAACAGAAGACAAAACAAAAGGGGGCTTTTCAAGTGACATGTGATGCCGTACTCTGAGTGCTGCAATATGTATTAACACCATCTGAAGGTAATTACTTGTAATTACTCTTGGTAATTAATCCATGTCATTATGTTCCCGTGCTTTTCTACCAACACGTCCAGAGTAATGCCGGGCGGATGATGCATAAGGACAGGCATGGTTCAGCTTAGAAGGCAGCATAGCAATTAAACATACGTTACAAGTTAAGGCTTGTAGAGTCATTTCTGATAAATTGGGCAGGCGCGGAAATTTTTAAGCTCCTCAAGGCTTGATCATGAGCTGAGTGTCTTTTATAGCAAGTTTTCGGTATGCAGTCGATTGCGCGTTGACTCAATTAACTAAAATGTGTCTCGTAGTTGATGGGATGGACGTGAAATGGTGTATTATTATTTGATTTGGATGCACCGAAAACACGAAGAGACAGAGGAAATGCGGAGACAACTGCTCCCTAAAGTAGGATGAACACACACGCAGTGGCGTAGCCAGGTGGTGGCACACCGGGCCCGTCCCCCCCCCCCCCCCGAAATTTGTTTCGCCATGGCATACTGAGCGAAAAATAACCATTTCAAGGAGGTGCCTCCCCCGAAATACAGGAGGTGCCCCCCCCCCGAAAAAATTTCTGGCTACGCCCCTGCACACACACGCGCGATAACACGCGCGTTCACGTATATTTTCATAGTGAAGGCCATTTGAGAGAGAGAGTGGTAAGAGATGGCAATATTTATTGAAATTCCCGGGGATGTTAGCGTGGTTTATCGCTTACTGCAGCAGATGTGGGGTGAGGACTGTGATATTTACAATGTCATATACACAAATAAGACGTACAGTCACAAACACACACATGCGCAGAAAAGGCATTCATAAGGAAGGAGGGAAGGAAGGTGTAGGCTTGTGCCACAGGAGTGAAGGAAAGAGAGACGGCTGAACCATAACCTACGCGAGCAAGGAACGCGAGCCGTGGCCTCACGTGCCACAGCGAAGCGTCTTCTTTATTTTCTTCTTTTGCATTCGCGCGCTCTCCGGTTTGCGCACCGCCCGAACGAGGGCGCTACAAAGGAATACAAAATGGAGAAGGCAGGCAGGGTAACCAGACAGCAGTCCGGTTGGCTACCCAACGCTGGGTGAAAAGGGAAAGGGGAGTAGAACGATCAGAGAGACAGAGAGAGATGAGCGCAAGACAAAGAAAAAAAAAGAATTGTGTTTGAGCCTGCAGCCGCTTTGGTAGGGTAGCGCTTGTGTGAAGACCATTTGGATTTGTGTGTATCCAACCGACTGGATGGAGCTATTCTTTGGCAAAAGAAAACTCAAGTGGCTTCGTTTGAATTGCGCTACTGAAGCTCTAGGAAGAGGCCTCACACCTCGCTTCAGGTTGTGCCC
Organism: Rhipicephalus appendiculatus; assembly: GCA_030522465.1. Lineage (NCBI taxonomy): Eukaryota > Metazoa > Arthropoda > Arachnida > Ixodida > Ixodidae > Rhipicephalus > Rhipicephalus appendiculatus. The sequence continues at coordinate 40,895 of JALIZH010021048.1, forward strand.
ATAACGAGTGCGACAGCCGAGAAACTTCAATGCTGTTTGACAGCGTTCCCCTACTGCTCCACCAACATTTTGTTGAACAGCACCCCGACCAGCTCGCAAGCGCATTGATCTCTTCCCGTATTGGCGGTCGTGAATTGCCAAGCTGTGACTGAGCCCTCTTATATAAGCTAAGAGTTGGCTCTGGGCCGCTGTGCGAACGATCACGTCGTCAAGGATGTGTGGACGGTCCTTTTCGTCCGTCGTGTGGCTCCTCTCAGACTCTAGAACACCTAATTTTAGGGTGTCCCGCATTCGTTATACAACGAGCCCTGGGCATCCAGGAATATAGACTTATTGAACTTAAGTGCACGACCCTTGATCGCCTATTCCCTGGAGGACTTTGCTGCTAGGAATGACCAGGCCCATAGAGCTCTACTAACTTTCTTAAACAAAAGTGGTTTGGCCTCGCGTTTATAGAAATGTTTCTATGTGAGTACTCATTTGTGTTTAGTCTGTGTTATTCTTCCTTTTTTATTTTCTTTCCTCTTTTCTTTTCTATCTACCTTTCCTCTGTTTCCCCTCCCCGAAGGAGCAGGCAGCCGTTGCGCCTCTTTAGGTGGCAGTTGTCAGCTTGTTCCCTCCATAGTTCCTGTGTCTTCGTGTTTTCTGTGTATCCAAACGTAATAATAATAATACTGAAGCTCGCTGTTCCCGATTAGGTCAAATGATGTAGAAAAAGGCTGTCGAGACATTGCTTTCACTGCAGTGGTATCCCTCCAGCGAGCATGACGACATCCGCGCTCTCTCCGCTTTAGGGCGTTTCATAGCAGTTTAGAACCACTGCCTCAACGCCAACTTTAAATGCACCCTGCAACACTTTTTTGAGTTATAATGGAATAGTCACACTATTAGCGCGCGACGCGTCACAAATCACATGCCTGCAAAAGTTTTTAGAACCCGTCAGGTACGAGCGGAATTTACAGGTATTTGTCGCACGCTTCAAGCGCTTTCGCACCTTTCGCGCTGGCGAGCGCGATGGAAGCTATAGTATACGCAGGGAGGAGGATGACAAAGGGGGGTAAGAAGGTACAGAGGGAGGGGGGGGGGTTCAAAAGTTCCCGGGCTACGCTGCCATAGGAATACATGGGATAGTGGTCTGGAAACTTTTGACCAGCCCTGTACGTCCCTTCGTCAGTACGCGTGATGACCTTGAGCAGTTTCTTTTGTTGTTTTTCTGAGAACGCGCGGCTTCCTTTCAGTGCGATCGCGAGCGCATGTGCGGGTACGTGGCGGCCTCTCGCGGCGGCCACGGTAACTACGCCGCAAATCGGCAAAGCGCCGTGGCCGTGGGTATATAGGCGCAGAAATTTGGCTATGGCATCATTTGGAGAGAAGAGGAGAGATTTCTAGTTTACTTTGAGGCTTATGTGGCCGCGCTATAATGTATTTGGCTCGCGTGTTCTCGGGAGCCTCGACTACAGATCGGCAGCGTTTTCTGACCATGCTAGAAAAGTGTTGCAGGGCCCCTTTAAAAGAAGATCACTGAAGTAGATCACCTGTATGTTATGTTTTAGGCCTACATCACCAGCGCGCGCGCCCTTAGCCGATATTTTGCTTTTGGGGGGCTAGAATGAACAATCGCACATTTCAGAGTCAGCACGAACCTCTTCTAAGACGCCACGCCGCTTAGCGTTTTTTTCTTCAAAACTCTTGCTTCTGAAGACGCGGCTAACAGTGTCGCCGAGAGAATGCGTCCAGAAATCTGTCTCGAATGTGGTTTAATATACGTGACCCCGGGGACGTTTGCAGCGTCGATAAATTGAAAGCGATGAAAACGCGAGGGTGGAAGGGCGCAAAAGCGAGAAAACGATGTTTATGAAAATCTACGCGTGAACTGCTGCGTCAGGCTAAAAGAATTTTTTTCGGAAAACAAATGTAATGAAACCTGCAAACCGAGACTGGCTCGAGGAAGTATGACAACGTCGGGCGTCTTGAGGAAGCAAACGCATGTAAGCATCAAAACGCGTCCTTTAATAAAATCTTGAAATTATAGAAGGAATAGTGTGTTGGCAGTAGGAAAGCAACAGACTGCTTCCAAATGGCCCAAGACCTGTCTCCTGAGCGCCATCAATGAAGGCCACTGGACCACTCCTAACGAGTGCAGCCGTTAAGGTGCCAAACACTAGCAGGCGCATACTCACCGTTTTTTTTCCTTGTTATTTTTTTATTTCTTATGTTTTGTCCCCTCTGCCGCCCTCGAGTCGCAACGCGACTCCCTCGAATCTGTTTTGTCACCGAGAGAGCGGAAAGTAAATAAAATAGCGTAGAATGTCCCAGTCGAGTTTGTTTCTAAACGAAGTGCGCTTTGCCTTTTCTTTCTACTTTTCCTTTTCGTGCTGCCTGCTTTTCATTGTTGCTGTCATTGCTTATGATGGTTTGTATTTTATTTTCTGGCTTGTGTTACAGAGGTGTTTGCTCGTGAAAATCTCTTAAAGTTCTCATGTGTTTTCATATCTCGAAACGTTGACTGCGGAAAATAGCGTTTCTTTATCAAACACCATTAAAAAAGCTTCTCTTAAACGGATTCGTGCGGTGCGTAGCATTCACATATCTTGCAAGCTTCAACGGTCGTTTCCAGACTCCGCCGCTCGCGCGTTAGTGAGGCTTTCTGGGTACTATTTGATTTGTATACACGAACACACAAGGACAAAGATAATGTAGAGAGGGAGCAGCCCGACAAGCTGGCATCTGGAGGGGCACAACGCCTGCTTACACCTTCGGGAATAGGGAACGTAGAGGGAAAGGAAGACAGGAGGAAAGAAAGAGAAAAGAAAAAAAGAAAAGAGAAAAGTAAAGAGAAGGAAACAAAGAATACAGTGATGCTTTAATATAAATACGCAGGGTGTCTCACTTAAAGAGAACAAATTGTTGTTTTTTTTGTTTTTTTTTTTATTTGGCTAGCCGCAACTGAAGGGAAACCGATGACATATTGCTCGCCGTGGTGTGGCGCTCGTTGAGGTATTTTCATATTGCCCTTGATTCTGAACAATTATGCATTTTTTCTTATACTCCCGTTAGGGACCAAGAGTGTGTTTCGTTACGTTTTATAAGGCCTTCCAGAACGACCAACACAATTTTTTCAAGCAACGTACATGCAGAGCGGAGATTTTTTTTTCGGCATTTACAGAAAGCCCGTCAAACAAACAAAAAAAAGAGCGAAGAAATTGTGCTTATGAGCTACCGTAATACCCCGCTTTCAACCATAATTCGAGCAAAACAACCATGCGCGCGAACCGTGGCTGGGGTGAAATGAGCGGTCGCGGCTCTATAGGCATCGGCTTTACAGCGGGGGAGCATTTTTTGACGGTGGCACACGGCCAAGGAAACGTTATCGCCCCTGATAAGCGATCAGTTGACGGTTGACAACCTGTGCTTGTCCTCTCTTCCCTCCTCTCTGTGTCAAGTGGCGCTGTGCCATCATGTCAATATTGAAACCAATCTATAGGACTCTTTCAAAAGGTGTTATTTGTCCAAAGTTGTGGGGCCAACGTCCTTGTTCCTTATGTTTTAAAGTTAAGGAAAAGTAGCGAGCAGTGCAGATTTACTCTCCTTAAGACTCTTTGAGTGTCTTTTGCACATTGGTCTCAAGTATGTTCATTATCTTACAAGCATTCGTGCGTGATACCCACTCTAATATAATGTGTAATTCCTGAGAAGCCTATGAGAGTGCTTAAATTGTATACTTGTTAGCCGCCTTTCGAGATAATGAACACTGACGTGATATAGAACGTTTTGTCTTTTACTGACGAAAAGAAATAATCAGTCGCACTTTGAGTACCCCCGAAATGACAAGAAAATGCGTGCTGAAGTCTCAAAACGTTACTTCTTTATCTCTTCTTATGCCAAGAAAAGCAGTTTTTAACGTGTAGAACAAGGGTGGCGAAATAAACATGCACACGGAAATACTGATTTTAAAATCTTATGCCGTGGCAATGAAACAGTGACAGAGAATAAACTTTTTTGAAAGGGATGGGTGCGTGACCGACCTGTCAATGAAACAATAAATGTTTTTTTTCTTACTGAAAAAAAAAAATTCCCTTAACAGTATGCCCCGGAGCTGTCTTATG
>JALIZH010021049.1:0-46952 GCA_030522465.1 Rhipicephalus appendiculatus
GCATGCCTGTTTATCATCTGCCATTAAAGGCAGGGTTACCGTTGCATGGATTTCAAAAGGAGCCAGAACTCCAGTTAGAAGTAGCCAAACTAGCCATATCACTTAATATCATCGCCAAATTTGTAGCCGAATTGAAGAGAAGCAGTGTTATGAGTAGAGATCTTAGTATTGATCAATAAATAATACATTTTCAATAAGCAAGACCACAGAAATTAGTCCAAGATTTCTCGCCTACTGCTTCATCTTCAAGCCACAGATAAGTTTTTAAGAAATGAACAAATTATAATAATTTCATTGCGCGTGCATATAGTTCATGTAGAAAAGATAGAGTTCTTGCCAGATACAACGTAATATAAGAACATTCCCGCCAGCAAGTCACTAGGAACATTAAATGTTGAAACAGATTTTCGTTCAGCTGTAGACCAAATTCGATTGGTACAGTGCAAGTGTAGCTTAGTGAAATCTCGTAAAGATGAAGACACCAGCTTCCTTTTGTTGCGGATCTCAGTTTTCGTCAAGCTTACACGAGAACACACGCTCCGCATCAGAACTACTCGTACAAACTTGCGCGTAGCCTCAGCGTAGATGGCAGGCTGCATGAGCCGCGCGCTAGCCACGCTTTTACCAATATCCACCCCTACTTCGCCACTCCGTATTTGCAGGCGCGCCAAGTGTTGCGTAAGTGCGCCTCGATGCGTCTTCTGTCTGCTGGTGGGTGGAGGACGCGCGCGTGCATCGGCTTAAACAACAGAAAAGCTTGAAAACAATCTATTTTATTTGCAAATAATGAGAAAACTGCCTGCTTAATGCGCCAAATCAGAAGTTTAAAAGTAGCCAGAAAGTAGCCGTCGAGCCTCACGGAAAATTTTGTCGCCAAACGGGGTCGAAAAGTAGCCAATTCGGCGCAATGTAGCCACCAACCCGTTAATTTAAAGGGACACTGAAGATGAACTTAGCGGTGTGCTTGATCGTGCTGGTTGGCGCATATTAAATGCGAAGCATCTCTTAGCGAACTTCGGCGACTTTGAGCGTATCTATCTATCTAGCTATCTATCTAGCCGCCTACGACTTTGTGCTCTCCTGGCTATATCATTAATGGGATTTATACCAAATTTGGTATGACATAACATGACTGTATGACGAACATAACTGGCTGGTCATATCATGAAAATCATGAATAACTTGTCATTAAAAGTATCATTTACATGCCACGCTCATGGCGCAATCGCGGCCGTTTCGTTAGCTTGATATACACCAAATTAGGGATTGAGTGACGTGACTGTATGACGAACATAAATGACAGGTAGTAATATGCAAATAATGACGTGCATGCTATGAACAACATGATTTACATGCCACTCTCATGGCGCGCTCGCGACCGTTTCGTTAGCTTGATGTACACCAAACTTGGTATTGAGTGACATGACTGTATGACGAACATAAATGACAAGTGGTAATATGAAAATCATGACATTTCATGAGCGACATGACGTGCATGCCACGCTGATCGCGCGCACGCGGGCGTTTCGTTAGCTTGAGATACACCAAATTTGGTATTGAGTGACATGACTGCATAACGAACATAAGTGGCAGGTGGCAACATGAAAATCTTGGCATGCATGTCATCTACAGCGCCATTAACATGCCACGCTCATGGTGCGCTTGCGTCCAGTTCGCTAGCTTGATATGCACCAAAATTGGTATTGCGCGACGTTACTGTATGACGAACATAAATGACAGGTCCTAACATGTAAAACATGACACGCAAATTATGTAAAGCATGATTTTCTCCTTGCTAGGGCTGCTTCGCATTACATCGATTCCCACAGTGCGTGGGATCTGCCGGCTTTTTTTTTTTTTTTTTTTTTTTGTAGACGAAGAATAAAACAGTGATAAAGACGGGGCGCGAAGGGAAGCACGCCTTGCGTGTGTATTATTCTCGTCCCGTCTTTAGCGCTGTTTTGTTCTTCGTGTTCAAAAAGGACACTAAAAAAGAAGCACGATTTTTCTCGTGCTAGTAAATTAGTATTTCATAATACCAAAAACACCACATTTGTTGCGAAAACACGCTTGGTGAGCTTGAAAACGCGCAAGAAGAAAATGAGGGTGGCGACGCCACCTTGAAGTTCCTGCACAAGTCGCCGTGACGTCCCAGATTTGCCGGCGTCTTCTAGGGCCTCGTTAGTTCAAAATCGGTAAAAATAAAGCACATTGTCTTCTAAGGGAAACAGAGGCTTAACATGTTAAGTTTCAGGAAATTTCGCAGCCAAATGTAGCCAAAATACGAGAAAAACGCCTTGAAATCCGTGACGTCACCATTCGAAATCAGCGGGAAATTTGGAAGTGATACGTCTGGCACTCATTTTCTCATGTATTAAAGCCTATGGCGGTGATATTAACGGCGCTAGACTTTTGACAGTTTAATTTATCAGTCTAAACTAATTCATTGTTTCTCTTGGTGTCCCTTTTAGTAATTGCATACGCTGTGCGTGCGCCCTGTTCGCAGCAGACATAGTGAATTTTGCTACTTAGAAATAACTACGCTAAAAGAGGCTTGTATTCTGTGTCAGCAACAACCCGCTGCGAAAGTAGACGCACAAACCCGTTGCACTTCTGGCTGAAACACAAGCGTAGGCAGGAAGGTTCCGCAAAAAAATTCACGGACGATTACGATACTGCCTAATGCGAATTCTGAGTGCAGCTTGGTGTTGGGGAATGGCCAACTGTGTTTGAACTTTTGGCTATCCGCAAGGTATCGACTACGCCATGATTGATAATTTTTGTGAAGTAGCACAGCACCCACTAAGACATTAATCGTCTGTCTGCGGATAAGAAATGCACCCTCTACACACCTGTAAGGTATTATGTGCGCTTTGTTGATGCTGCATGCGGCTGATGACGATGAAGAATTATGGCTGAGCACTTTGCAGTGGGTGGAAAGCATTAAACTACACACTCGTTGCGCAATTAGCATTGTGTGATGGCTCGTTGTTGTTTTCCTCTTCTGCCACGCTATATTACATAGGTTAACGCGAGTCTTTGCCCGACACATGGTCGTCGGCAGGATCTTCTCTTGGGGGGTGCAAACAAGTGTTGCATGCGGTTGGGAAAGGGGGAGAGCACTGGTCTAGCTTGGGTGAGGGCACTTACTGGTGAGGCTTGAGGGGGGAAAGTGCCCCTTTTGTACCCCCCTAACGACGCCCATGGCCCGACATGACGCATGTATAGGTTCTTTTTTGCAAATGAGTTACAAGCACCAGCCTGACAGTCGATTTAGCGAAGGCGTTTGACCGGGTTCGCCATTCTTTCTTGTTTTCCCTTCTCGATCATGCAAACATTGGCTCCACTATATTTAAAGGCGTAAAATTGTGCTACAATGATTGTTCGACTCGTTTGATTGTCAATGGTCAACTTTCAAAGCCTGTGTCGATCCTCTCTTCTGTGAAACAAGGCTGTCCGTTGTCGCCACTGCTTTTTGCCCTTTACTTGGAACCACTATACTTAAGCGTGATTCGATCTTGCAAAGTTCAGGGTTTCACTGTTTATGGAAACGAGGTGAAAATGTTAGCGTATGCAGACGACCTGGCGTTCTTTTGTAGAAACATTTCCAGTATAAGAACAGTGCTGTCCACAATTGGAGAATTTGGAACCATTTCTGGTGCACGAATTAACTTTGCTAAAAGTTTGGGGCTATGGTTTGGCCCATGGACTTATAAACCAACGCATTTCGAGGGTATAGCATGGTCCTCTGTACCACCAAAATACCTCGGTGTTCCATTGGATGCATATAAGAAAAGTGCACATTACTGGAAAGAACGTGTACCCAGCTTAAAACGTTATGCCCAGACGTTTATCCCCCATAACCTTTCAATCTTTGGCAGAGCTAAAGCATGTAATCTATTCCTGGCAACAAAAATATTTTATGTACTGCAATTACTCCATTGTTCCAGGGTGTATATTCAAAAGTTTCATCGAATATTTGCTACCTTTATTTGGTCATCAAGCTATAAACCAATGAGGCGTGACAATGTTTTTAGGCCAGTTTGTGCAGGTGGTCTTGGGTTGGTCCACCTGTTCGTTAAACAATTGGTGTCTCGTTTCTTCTACTTTCGAGACTGCTCATCCACTGCTTCGATCATTCTTGCAAGTGAATCTCACCGAGGCCTTGCCAAGTTTGAGTGGTGTCTGCTAACTGGGTCTCGCCCCCCTATTTGCAAGGATTCATGCGTGAAGTGTACGATTCAGCGCGTTTTCTGACAGTCAGATTCTCTAATGATTATTTGTTTTCAAGTTCAGGGAAAGATCTATATAACGATATATTAGATATGTTATTTCCTGTACCACTGTACCGCTCTCTATATAATGGACTACCTGGACATGACGTGCTTGTCCGTGTGAAAAAGATGCCTATTTCTCCAACGTCCAAAACATTTTTCTTCAAAGTGCACACAGGAACGCTACCTGTAAAGACCTGGTTAAGCAGCAAAGGCATTTTTTGTATCTTCAGTTAATTGTCGCCTCTGCGAGGTTCAGAAACTATAGAATATTGTTTTATCAGCTGTAGAGATGCCATCCTCTTTTGGGACGTCCTTCAAGGGCTTTTAAAAAAGAAATTAATCTAAATTCTCATAGCATACGTTATCTCGTACCACCCAAAAGCAATTCTATGCCTGTTGACATGCTCCTACTAATGGGAATGCACAGTTTATGGAAAACTCGCATGTTAGACAGACACGCGGAACCAATTGTATCCTCACGGGTTGCATTTTATACAAATGGCTCTACAGCTAAAAGACTTTTATCAACAGCTAGAGTTCCAGCCGGACTGGTTTCCACTTTTCATGAAGTGCACTGCTCTGATTCCCTTTTAGAAGACATTGCTATTTGGAACTTTGCTATTTGGAACTTCGTTCTGTGCAAAACCTGATGTACGCTTGTAGAGGTGCCCTTGAGTAATTTGTTCGCTGGAATGTATATTACGCACATCTGTAATAAATACCATGAAATAAAAAAAAAGCACCAGCCTGTCTCTGTGGTAGAATACTCGACTGCCACATAGTGGGCCCGGGTTCAAATTCCATTCTATCCTGGGTATGTTTTTCTAATGTTATTTTTGCATGTCTATCGGTGACTTTTTTATGTATCGGTTACGCCGACGGCGACGGCGACCGCGACGCCGCTCAACGCAGGAATGGGCGCCTAAGGCCTGCGCTCTAAAATGAGTATACCACCACCTGTGTGTTCACTCTTAGTGGTGGCCATACCCAGCGATGTGCTGGGTTTACATTGCTGTATTAAGTTCATGCAGTATGAAGGAAAGAAGAGGCAGAGTTACTTGGAGAAATCACAGCGTCCTCAATTGAAGCGCGCACCTACCATCGCGCGATAGATGTTCTCTTGAATAATCGCTGCGATAGCGCCTGGCACGTAATCATCGCAGGTTGAGTGCAACAGGGAAGCTCGTCAGCGAATATCTAGATAACGGGCTTATCGCACTTGCCTTTAGAGACTGCATTAGGTAACCTAGACGAAGCATGTATAGTCCGGTCCTGTGAAATAGACACATGGACAATATTTGCGAAAGACTTTGAATAAGCAGATGTGCTTACATAGAATATTGTAATAGTTTGTTTCTTCAAGGAGCAAGCCCGAAATTCAAAACTGGGGCGATCTTCAAACTATAAGAAAATCACGAAGAATCCACATACCTGGCACATTTAAAATAGTTTTTCGCAGATGGTATAAATGTTCCGGGCAAGAGTAAACAAGCTATACCAATTGGACCCCCTGAACATAACCAATCAGGAGAGGCCCGCTTGTTTAAAAGCAGTGACAAACTGCGATTCAGTCACTGGGACTTTGCGTCGGTTTTATAGACCGATACGACGACGGACGCGGCTGCGGTCTGGTGGCACCACGCACCTGCGAAGCCCATGACAAGGCCGGAGACGCAGCCGTCCCGGAGCGTCAAGAGCAGGAGCGGCAGCTTCTCGGCACGCTGCTAGGCGTCCTCGTACGTCGTGAAGCAACATCGGCGCGGCCTGCTCCCGTTCGCTGTTGGCACCAGTCCACAACGAAGACGGCGACAGCGCCGCATCAAGCACTACCGTTCACTAAGCGCTAAATCCCGGCGGCGGCCTTCGGCTTTCTCCGCTCGCCCGGCGCGCAGACCGCGGCAAGCCGTTTTCGTTTCAACGCGTCAGCCACCGAACGGCCGCGCACGCAAAACGACGCGCCGCCGCGGAACGCACCCGACCGCGCACACGTGACTTCGACGTCACCACCTTTCTCATCTCAACCATTCTGGGCCTCCCTTCGTGCTTCTTCCCACGCCGCCCCTCTCTCCTTCCTTATCTAACGCAACACTCCCTTCCCCCTTTTCACCGCGGGAGCTTTAGAAGCGAATACGCAAAAGGTCCGCCGCGGATAAGATGCGCAGTCGGCAGCTCATAAGACGCGTCAGGGTCGCAGGGGTAGAGTGTACTAGAATATTTTTGAGTGGCGCGACCGGCCGTCGTGGAGAGGGCCGCCGCGCGCGGAAAGTTGGCGGTGGCGCTGTAGTCAACCGCACTTGAACTTCGCCTCTCGCGCTTGCTTGCAGCCTGCCGCACAGCGTGTTGTCGACACGCATAGAAGTGTGGCTCATGCTCGCGTGGTGTTCTGTCTTTGCCTCCGTTTTCTAAATTAATGTGTAGGGGTGAGTAAAATGCACTTTAATCCCCCCACCCCCCACCCCAGATTTGTACACGCGATCATGTAAAGGTTCCTGTGCGCGACGTCATAACAATTTTTACATAAAAACGAGTTACGTGCAGTAATAATTGCCCTTTCTCTGAACGCGTGCCGTGACCGCTTGCGTAGCTTTCGTTCGCGTCGTCAGCGCAGCTCAGTTGCCGAAGTGATCTATAGTAATGCTACAGCGGTATTTCCTACAAGTGCAGTTCCCATTGAAGTATCCAGTAATGAATAATCCCTTTCACATACGCTGCCAACACTGCAGGTAAACTTTGTGCACTGCCATCCAGTCTTAAAACTGTAATGCACCACAAATGCAAATGCGCAGGAAACAGAGCGACACATTTTATTTACAAATACATTTTTGTTAGATGAAAGTGTGAAGTCTGTACAGAAGAATGCTCTCAGCGTTTGCTGCAGCAGATTTTTCATACTGGCAACGACAGAGTTAGTGCTTTCACCTTGACACAAGCGTCTTAATTGGTCTGCTGTTCGAAGCTCGGATTTTGTGCACATTGCTCTATGTAGTTTTTTTAGCATTTGTCGCTCGAGTAGTGACTTTCTTGTTTTCAAAGGCCTGCGGAGGAACTTGTATAGCAATTGCTCCGCAAAGGAGAATTCAGTCATTCATTCAAATGCCTGAGAAAATGCGACTCACTCCTTCGTTATACTTATTGTAATATAATGATACATTTGGTCCTGGAGGCATAATTGCTATGTTGATTTAAAGTAGAATGGATCTGTACCGTACGACATTTAGTAAAATATCGATGAACATTCCAATAATTTGTCCGCCGCGTTGGAGCAGAGGTTATGGTCCTCGGCTGCTGACCCGAAGGTCACGCGGGTTCGATCCGCGGCTGTCACATTCCGATGGAGGCGAAATGGTAGAGGCCCATGTACTGTGCGATGTCAGTGCACATTAAAGAACACAAGGTGCTCGCATTTTCCGGAGCCCTCCACTACGGCGTCTCTCATAATCATGTCGTGATTTTGGGACTTAATCTCCAGATATTATTATGATCATTTAGCGATCTGCCTGAGAGGTCGAGACTGAAGAGGGCTCTTTTCCTGAGCACATTTGTGCATTCATATGCAGGCACAAACGACGCATACCCCGTTCCACAACGCAGAGGAATGCTTGCAGCTCGTTGCAAGAGCGTCGCTTCTCGTGCGGTGGTCCAACGACACCTATCAATCAACTTTTCTAACGCACACACATACACCCCGCACTGAACGCTCCCTGGACTTTGCAGTAAAAAATAGCAGGGCTCTTTCAATAGTGATTTCATTTGCACATAGAAAAATTTTGGAAATTCGTGCGGTGTCATCAACTTGGATAGAAGCGCTATAATTAGTGTCGAAGGTCCGCCAACGTAGTGAGCACCTGCATCGTACTCTGAGTCTTCTATCTGAGTGCTTTAAACGTCATCTAGGAAAGTAAAAGAAAAAAGTCAGCTGTACGATGGCGCGATTCTTTCCGCGGGTTTCCTTTTGCCTTAGTGTTGGTGTCTTAATTCACACTCAGGTACGAAAGCAAGTTCGGCGTTCCTCTAGGTATTCGCACTTCGGCCGCGTTCACGATTAGTACACTATCTCTTAACACAAAACGGGGCTCGAAATGTTGATCGCATACTGCGCAGTCCACGTCCAGCGGCTTGTTCAACCTCTGCAGGGTCTCTCCACTGAAGCATTCGTGGCTCTTAATCTGCAGGGTCATTGAAAAAGCCAATTTGAAAACCTGAGCCAGTGTTCATAAAAATGTCTTACGATGAAAATGTCCGTAAGAGAATATTTTCCAATCTTGCTGCTCGACATATAATTTGCGATGCCGTCCCGCAATGGCAAAAAGCAATTACGAAAGGAAAGTTTTTCGCATCTGTTCAGTCCACGGGCAATAAGTATTGCATCCTGGTACGTAGTAATGATGCAGCCGTTGCTTCGGAGGCATAGCGAAGCTGCGCGGATTAGGATAGATTTTTCCAACGCGAATAATCACCAAGCACAAACCATGACAACCGCGGAGCGAGCGGGCGCTCTTCAAGTGCCGGCGATGACAGCGCCGCCGCAATTTTCCGCGCGAGAGGGGGTCAGCGGCTAACAATAGAACCGGTCTCCGTTCGCGCCACTCAAAAGTTCTAGTACACTCTAGCAGGGGGCGCGGCGCGTGAATGACGCGCCCGACGGTAGGCGCTCCCGTTGGTGATGTCACCGGGCTGTTTTATTTCTTTTTTTTCTTTCGTGAGACGTAATTACCACCCTGCGGGGAAGCCAGCAGCACAGACGTAAAGGTAGAGCGCAACGCGCGCAGGAGGCCGTTTCAGAAATCCGAAAGACGCGGAACATGTATGAAAACATGTTCGCGTTGTTACAGAAAGACGCCGTAAAGCAGTACGGTTTAAAAGCGACCAGCTGCTAAAATTGGAGGCGTTTGAGGTGACCGAGTAATAGCGAAATCTCTCATTCATGCAAGCATCTGGCCCTACTCTGATCGCTTAAAGGGACCCAGAAACGGTTTTGACGATTTTGTGCAAACAGATTGGGCCGGTAGACCAAGTCCTAAGGGTCATTTACAGACTGATTTAAGCTCTCTGCGTAAACTGTGTAATTTATTACAACGCTCTAAAGCTGCGAATCGCTGCAGATCACTGCGCCTCATCCAAACGCGTTTTCAACCGCCCATTCATAGTACGACATTCAGTGGGGCGCACGACGTCACCGTGGCTGCTGATCTGATTGGGTGCGGAACGTGCGTAAGAAAGATCGGCTGGTAGGGTGGGGCACCTGTCGGAGCAGATATCAACCACTCCGCAATTTTCGTCTATGTTGCCAGACGGCGTGCGTGCTGCCTGGCGCACTGGGTTATGGTCGCCGAGATTGCGCGCAACCTGTCGGCGTGCTATCTCGGAGGTCATGACTGGGCGAAGCTCAAATCGTCGAGGGCGCTCATGAGAGCTGTGCGATCGCCAGCGATGCCAGCGTGTCTCATGAGCTGAGGAGGCAAGGCAGGGAGTGAGAAAGAGGGTATGATATAATGGTCCGTAGCGGCCTTGGTACACGGCGTGTCGCTAAATTTGTGGTGCGAATGGTTTTGATGATGCTCTAGCCTAAACGCTGACAAAACTTCAAAAAGCCGTTTCTGGGTCCCTTTCAGCGCTAGAAACATTTATTCGGTTATTTGGAAAAGACTTCCGATTTTATTTTTCATTACCAGAGTTTATTGGATGAAGGATCACGTGTGTCCATATAGCGCCAGGTCTATACGGTGTTGTTTGTGGTGCATGTACTACGGAAGTTACGCACTACCTGCAAATTGGGCATGAAAACGTTGGTTTAATGTACCTAAGAATTAATTTCAAAAAAAAAGAACTTGAATGCGATGGTGCACGATATAATGCTGTTCGAAGCAGTTGATCCCCAAATATATATATATATATTTAATTCTTTTCAAATCAATACAATGCCTTTGGCGCAAACGCCTGGGCTTCTTTGGGGCGTGATTATAATATCCGAACACTGTTTCGAACACAAAGTAAAACGTATTCGTATTGTTCCTTGCATCTCGATGCGTGAGCACACATTCCAGTACTTTCAGTAGGGTCTTAGCATGATTGTCAGGAGTCTATATTAACAAAAGTTATCCGAAAGAGCATCCTAAACTTAACGTAACCGCGAGAACCTCTTTTCTATATACATCAATACCTCAAATGAAATTATATTTCAATGTCTATCTACTTTACTAGCGAGAAAACCAAAACAATTGAAATCTCATTACAATGACTCATTCCCTAATCTGCTTAACAATATGTAGGTCTTATTTGATATTACAGCATATTTTTCACCACTTTTAATACTTAGTAAAGTAAGTCCTAACAGCATTCTTTCGGCGAGTGACTTTTCCTTTCTAGCAACTTCAACTTTTGGTCGAGTGATAAGGAATTCCAAATATTGGATCATGCATTATTTTAAATGCGAAGCATTTCTTAGTGAAACTAAGGCACGTTGGCCGTTTCTATCTATCTATCTATCTATCTATCTATCTATCTATCTATCTATCTATCTATCTATCTATCTATCTATCTATCTATCTGGCCTCTTACGTCTGGGCGCTCTCCTGGTTGTCTCCATAACTTGTAATACACCAAAATTGGCATAGCAGGGCATCAGTGTACGACGAAAACGATTCACTGATCATGACATAAATAACGCAAAATGCCTGTCGTGCACGTCATGGACCCCTTTTCCTAAGTCACGTCGGACACATGCCCTAATACCACAGTTCATGTGATACGGGTATGCGCCACATGTGAATCACGGTCTCAATGAATACAGCAACAGCGAACATACACATAGAAAATTCCGGCAGATCGCCGCATTGTGAGAATCGATATCATGATGACTCATCTAGTATAACAGCTGTGGTGTAACGTTAGTTACAGCTATAGCGTTGGCTGTCCGCTCTTACAATTCCTACTCAGCTATCTTGATAAATAAATTAATGTCAATATTCATTTATTTTATTTTTGCATACTGCAGCCTCAATGAGGCTATTGCAGAAGTGGGAAAGAAGAAAACAACAACTCATGAACAGGCCTCCCAGAAATTCTCAAGTGGTAAGGAACGGACACTTCCGGGCAACAAATTCCAGGCTTCTATAGCTGCAGCAAAAAAAGATATATTTGAACTTGTCAGTGCGAGTGAAAAAAAGTTGCAATGTTAAGGGCGTGGTCGCTCCTCGTGAATAAGAGTCTGGAGAGCTTGATCTAACTGTCTGGAGTGTCGAAGCGGGGAGAATTGATTATAGTGTAAAAAAAATTTTAGACATTCAACATGGCGAGGCTTCGCAAGTTAGTGAGACCTAGCTGGGGAAGAAAATTCGTCGGAGAAAACTCCTTGTCATATCTTTTGCATACAAAACACACAGCTCTTTTGTGAACAGATTCTAGTTTTTGAAGCGTAAGCTCCACTGGCCGAGGGTTGAGCAGTTTCGCATGGCTTATCGAGAACCGTGCTGCGCATGCCCGAGGAGCCGTGACGTCACACGGCGCGCAGCTGGTGCGCCGGAGGAGGCCTGGAAGCTCCTGGAATGACGTGTCAGTAGTGGGCTGGCGCTTGATTCGCGTGAGCTCGCTCGCTAGTCCGTCCGTCCGACCATCTGTCCATCTGTCTGTCCGTCTGTCTGTCTGTCCGTCCGTCCGTAGCTCACGCTACGTACATCCTGGCATAGCCGAGCTAAGCCACTGCTAATTTTTTATATCACATTTACTGTGGCAGTTCCAAATCACGCAACCATATTCGAGAATGGGACGAATGAGAGTTTTGTAGGTAGTTTGGCTTCTTGAGGAGCCAAACTGAATGAATATAACCTAATCTATTAAGCACCTTGCTTGCATGTGAGATCAATGTGTTTGGACCATGACAAATTGTGTGTCATAAGGATACCGATAAATAAAAAATTAATACATAAATAATGTTCTCTACGTGCAAGGGCCCGTCGGTCGGAGCTGGTGCACCCGAACAGCTGGCATGTGGTCTCTCGACATTTCAGTTCATTGATGCCACGGACACGGTCCACCAGAGCGACGCAGTGTTCTCTTCGTGTTTTACGAGGCTGGGCGATGGCCTCATGCTGAGTGAGGATGACGTCAGATTCATTGACAGCCGCTTTGTAGACGTAGACTACCTGGGCCACATACGCCAGGTAGTCTACGAACACGATAAGCTCCATCCACTGAAGTTGGTCTACGTAGCACTATCCAAGTCTACCAGCCTCGATGGTATACACCTCACCAACGCAAAGGATGACTTCAGTTTCCGACATGTCGCCGACTCTATCGACAGACGATTTGACGACGAAATAACCCGGCTAGCAAACAGGCCTCTAGAAACTGTGCTGGACCACGATACCCATTTTATACTGTGCCTGTGCCACAACCACGATAATCAACTCACGTTCGCCGCTGTCAACGTACAGTATGTGCACGCGCACGTGCACGACCTCGAAAATGACGTTGTGCTCACAGAAATTGACGTGTTAGCTCTTTCCGAAACCCGGAGCGATGAGCCCACTGCCATCCCGGGATTCCAATGAGTCGCCTACAGCAAGCGGCATCGTTGCACGTGCTGCGGCAGGGCCATTACAACACGGCGATGCGCAACTTCAACGGCTCCCCCATCGGCATTCCTCATTTTATTATCCCGCATGATACCCGCACGTAAAACGACAAAATTTAGTTTTAAAGGTGGATTTTTCACTCGGCACTAAATCTTGGGTAGCAGCTTCTGACCTACCGTGATTCTTTCGCCGACGGCATGAGCGTTGCGCGGCGCCGTGCAATTTCTCAGCAGTACCACTGTGCGGTGAAGGAGTGTGTAAACTCGCATCGCATAATGTAATCGCCGAACTTCCTGTCATTCCGCGGGGCACTTCCTTATGAGGGGCGATCGGGAGAGGCAAAATGAAATGAATGTGTGTCGTTCGCAAATGAAACTCTTGCCTACCCTAAGCGCAAAGGGAATCCAAAACATTGTTGTAACGCGGCTGTCAAACGTTGGACGGAAACGTGACGTCAGGAAGGAAATCAGCCTTCGCGAGGCCATTTGCTCGCCGTATTCGCGCAGGGAATCATAACTACATTGCTGCTTCGCCTGCGGATTGGGTGATTTTGGATGAGTGCTCGTCGTACCGGCAGGACCTGGCATCCTCCATGGCAGTGGTTCTCAAATGGAGGTCCGCGCACTCCCCAGGTACTCCCCGTTGCCATCTTCGTGGTTCCGTGGAACCCATCCTCGAAAAAAAAATCACAGCATTTCCACGGAGTGAATGATGATGAGTGGGCGAAGCTCCGGAGGTTCATCGGTAAACCGTGAATCTTCCGTGAATTTTCGTCCAGTACGTCATCAAAGAAGTGACAAACACTGTGTGTATATATACAAGAAATTTTATTTATTCGTAAATGGTAGCTAGACGTGACTTCCGGTTCCCCTTCATTGTAACGGCTTTATGGTCGGTGAGGTGGAGGGATAGGGGTTCTTATATGGCTTCGTAGAGCAGGGGGTCTCAAACACGCGGCACGCGGGCCGCATGCGGCCCGCGGCCTGCACATGCGCGTCTTCGCCCCACATTTCTTTTTCATTTTATTAATAAATATGTTAGGGAGCTACGCAGGCATTATTGGACTAAAGCATTGGTTTTGTGAGGTACCCCGTGTAATCACAGTGCTGAAACAAAAACTGTATTTCAGAATCGGCATCCAGATACAGTCATTTTGGAGATCGGAATCGACATGCTGTTGGAATTCTGGCACCAAATGTCCTTCAGAAATTATCCGTATATTAGTTATGGGAAAGGTTTTCTGGTATGGGAAATGACAACATTTGCCAACAATTTCTACATACCTACATAGGATCTGAGGTTCTATAAAATCGGTGTTTCTTCGGGAAAAAAAAGGAGCTTTTCAGGCCATCGCATTAGTCGAACATTCTTGCGGCATTTTCAGTGTAAGAATGAATCCTTCGGCAAGTATACTTTGCATGATAAGACGAATTTCAGTTAACGAAGTGTTGATATAACAACGTAAATTGCCCATTTTACTGACTTCGCTATATCGATGTTTAACTGTACTCTGTAATATTCTAATGGGATTAAGTCAGTTTTATTTTTTAATGTGCATACACTGTAAACGAAAACATACCCAGCCGCGGGGTTTCGGGGGGATGATGCTCCCTCTCAGCTCCGGTAGCCTCACTCAAAACCGGAATGCTCCGGAGCATATACATTCGTTTTCCGCCCTTTTACTTCGGAGGGCGATGGACGGAGGGAAGCGGGACGAGTTCCCTGATTTTTATCCGGTGGGTGCTCCGTAAGTGCTCCGGCGCATCACTTATGCTCCGTGGATGCTCCGCAAATACTCCGGCGCAGTGCGGGTACAGCTCCTCCTTTCCAGTGACAAAGCGTCCCCCCCCGCACGATAGGCGTCTCGTTAACAATGCATAGGCTGAGAGGCAACAATGAGGCTGGACAACCCCGCAGCAACGTTTGAAAAAGCTTTTGGGGTGTTGGGATGCCTTCACTGGCAAAAAAAATAGGCGCTGCGCCGTGCTCCCGACCGGGCTGCAGAAATTAGGCGCATTTTCCTTCTTCGAACCACAACCACCACTGGCAAAAAGGTCAACGACCAGGAAAGGAGGAACGTAACTTGCTGAAACTTGCTAGAAGTGACGTAGGCAGCCTCGCCGGGCGGCCGGTCCCCAAAAACCAACATGTCGCAGGCCAAGCCACCCGAATCGAAGTGCAGCGAGGATTGCCCGAACCCTTCGCCCGCGTTCGGGAAAAGGAAATCGTTCTGTGCACCTTGTGGACATCACAAGCGACTACAAACATCAACGAAGGTTGTCATCGACAGAAGGGAGTTGCGGGAACCTTAATCGTGTGATGGTTCCGGGCAACGAACGACACATTGTGATCTCGCTAGTGGCGAACGATCCGGCGGTCGCTGGTGCGGCGCAAAACTGGTGAGTGAGCGCTTCTTGAATTCTCTGTGTTATTCTTTTCAAAAAGTGCTAAAATTGAGTAATTTTGTGTTGATAACCAAGTAGGTTATCAAGACTAGGCTAGCTTTGCAAGATGGCAGCAAAAAATTCAGTGGAAATATTGAAAATGCGTTGTTTGGAACACGTGCTTTTCTTTCTTAATATGAATAACTTCGGTAATTTTAAGCACACCACTGTAATATTTGGAGCGCTGATCGACTCTCTGTAGATATGCATTAATAGAAAACATCATAGTTGTGGGTTGATTCGATAAAAGGTTATTAATTTTTATAAGTAAACCTAATTCGTTAAAAGATATTTTGGTCTGATCAGTATACATAAACGGTAATATTTGTCGCTTTCCATATTAATAAACGCCAAGTCGAGGCCTCTCATTACGTATAAATTATTTTGATTTATCATGTAAACTGAATTAATAAAACAGGAATAACTGAAATCAGCGTTAATTCGTTATAAATTTAGCGAATTGGGCTAGGGAAATGTGTTCGGTACAGTCTTTTAGAACGCATATATGTACTCATATTGGTGAAAAAATTATTTTGATTGTATTAATGGTATCTGAGATATTAATCTAGAAGCATAATTGACCCTTCGGCGGACATGGTGCTTTCATGACAAAAAGAGGGGGAAAGCGGCTGACGAGACCAGTGACGAGGAATGCGAAAGGAAGGTGGGGTTGCTTTGCAGAACGTGTTGTGGGGCGCGCGATGTTTGTCTGGATGGGGAGGTTGGTTCACGCTTATTTCTGCAACCCATTTGAGAGCACCGCTCACCGTCGTTGGGCGGAGGGGTATGGTAGTGAAAAAAAAAAAAAAAAAAAGAGGGCACCTTCTTGAGAAACTGGCCGTCAAAAGTGTTGATGGGAGAGAGAACTATCGCGCTGCTGCATTTATTTTTTCTGTGTTCAGTCCTGCTGCCATGGCCGTGAATGCAGTCTTTCTTTTTTTTTTTTTTTGAGAAGGGGGGGAAGGGGTGAGTTGGATTTCCCCAACCAAACGGGTAAAACTGTCAAAATGTTCGCCTTCATGTCCCATATCTCTCTGAGAATAAAACACTTCTTTTTATCTTTCTCTGACGAACAGTGCGCGAAGACGAGACATAGTATTGACCTGGACGATGTAACGACGCTGGCCTGTCAACAGAAGAAGGAAAAGAAAATTCCTCGAATCCTGGTGCACACGTCGTGACACCTCGGCGTGCATCACCATCCGTGGCCTCCTGCCGGACGTCTTCACGGATCTGTGTGTGGAGTAAACTGGTCCACCTCCAGTCCATTCTGTCAGTGTACTATACTGATGATGCAATTGGCATAGTTGGCGTAATGCTTGTACTTTTGATTGCTAATTTATTTCGTTAAGTAGGAGTAAACTTTATTTTGTGCTCGAGCCTGTTCATTTGGAAACGATACATGCTCATGCAATAACTATTTTGAAAAATGTTCATTACGATAAGTTTCACGACAAAGCGGGCGCTGCAAATTAAAAAAAAAAGAAATACAACGCGAACTTCTCTCGAAGACTCTTTTGCAAAGCAGAATGAAGGTGCGTTTTTCTTAAGAACCGGCAGCAATTATACAAACTGTAGCCTAATGTGCTGGAAGTAGGACGATGAGCACATACTAAAATGCGACTGTAATAATCATGCAGCTACAATATTTTAGAAAATTAGCAAGTTAATCGGGAGAGGTATTCCTGATGCTGTCTTCGAGAGTACCAAAATTCGCTCATTTTAGTGAAAAAAAATGCTTTTGAATCTGTCAGCAGAAGTAGAGGTATCGATTTAGAAATATATGGAAAATTTTCGCCCGTTTTGAACTTTGTCCGCGGCACGGAGGTGTGTTTTTATCATGGAGCGGCTGGCTGACACCGGTGTGCATGTGATATGCTTCTTGATATTGAGCGCTCGTCCTGTCTTTTTTGTGTGGTCCGTTTAAGAACCTGGGTGTTACATGGACAGGCAGACAGTATGGGAATTAATCAGTACCCGCGGCTTCAGTGTCCTCAGTTTTCGTGCCTCAGGCATGATTTGCTGTTCTCATGTATTACGTTTTTGATAAATTATGCAGGAAACAATCAGATGAACCCTTGCGTCGTCAATGAATGTGATGGATGGTCCTTCGGAGATGGTTCCCGGCGGCTACGCTTCCTTCGTTTGTTGTGCATCGTTTTACGGCATTCTGGACTTCATTTCAACGTGCTGCGCTTAAAACTTGAGTGCTGCTGATTTCATGTGATCTGTCTTCTTGTGTTCTTTTTTGGTGGCTTTTTGTATATTTGTTTCTTCTTGTGTTCTTTTCCCAAATGGCGGGTCATCAGCCACGAACTGCAGCATATTTTGAATAAATCAAGTAAAAAGAACTCAAGTGTTCTCCTGAATTTCATCTGCTAGAGCTCTGTGGAAAAAATACACAGTAACTCTGCAGTGTTTGCATGAGAATTCCTTCATCTAACCAATGCGTGACACGATCAGCATAGAATAAACAAACAGCGGAGCAAAGAATTAAAAAAGAATACTCGTGATCCATCGCACTGCAATTCCGTCCGGACGAAGTAAGGACATTCGTAAAATACTCCGGAGGTGCCATGCGAAAATTCCGGATAGCCGGAGTGAAAAAGCAGCGAAAAATACTCCGGAGGTGCCCCGCATTCCCTCCGGCCAGCCGGAGCAAAATGCCGGTAAAAAGTGCTCCGGCTGCGCCACGCAATCACTCCGGTCGGCCGGAGTGAAATATCAATGAAAAGTACTCCGGCTGTGCCACGCAATTGCTCCGGCCAGCCGGAGTAAGAACTTTGCTCCGGAGGAAAAATTACTCCGAACAGGGGGGTCGCTAGAGGACAGGCGTTTTACTCCCACCTGGGAGTAATTTTTTTTTTTTACAGTGTACTAGAGAGTGACATGATCTTGCGACATGGTGTCAGCCCGTTTTGACAAAAAAAAAAGAACTGTTTCACTCAGGGAATTTTAGCGAAATCACTCAGGGAAAAGCTGGAAAACTCAGGCAATTTTGAAATGACCCCTTGGTAGACACCCTGCCCGCTAAAGGGAACCATGGTGGATGCGAAGCAGCGGGGAGATGGCTGGCATGAGCGGGAGAAACGTCGCCGCTCCCGATTCGCGGCCCGGGCGTTCATCGCGGCGCTGCACAGGACAGAGAATGAGGCGTGTGCGCTCCGTCATTTTCATACCGCGGAACTACCGTGGCGCCCCCCAGCGGAGTATGCATCTGTCGCACAAGCTGTCGTGCGCGCCGCTCCGTAGAGTCGAGGATTCCTAGAGGAGAGAAAGGGGGGTGAGCGTTGGAGAGGTGGAGGGGACGCGCATGCTCTGGAGGGGTGTAGGACGCGGGCGCCGCACCGTACAGTAGAGTATTCCTAAAGGAGAGAAAGCGGGTGAGCGTTGGAGAGGAGAGAGAGAGGGAGGGGACGCGCATGCGCTGTGGGGTTGTGGGACGCGGGAAGAAAGGATGGACTAAGCCCCCGCAAGCACATCCAAGCAAGATCAAGGAATGGAGTCAACCTGGGCGACAGACACCACCTGCCTAGCCATTGCTAAGCTGCCCCTCTATGCTCTCGGCCATGACTCTAGTGACTGTAGTGGTGGTTGACGGCCTTATTGTACTACAGTGTTCTGCTTGACATAGATGGCCAGACCGCCCGCGGGACGTTCTGCTTCCTCGGTGGGCACGATGGGAACTAGAGGTGGTCTGGAACGCGCTTATTCTTCATGGTCATCAGCGCCATCATCATCGTTATCACGTTGGCTACGACGGACGGCGCCGGACAAGCCTACGCCTTAAGGAGCTTCGCCCCTAAAAGAACGCGTTTTCTGGGGGGGACTCGATGTACCATGTGGTTCCGATTTTTAGATGCGAAGCATCTTAGCTCGGGGCTTTGTCCGTCCCTCCCTCCCGCGTCCGGTCACTTTCATGAAGTAGGGAAGCTCCCACTATGCGAACCAGAACACTGCAATACAATAAGGCCGTCAACCACCACCACAGTCACCAGAATAATGGCCGAGAGCACAGAGTGGCTGCTTAGCAATGGCTAGGCAGGTGCGTGGGTGGACGGACGGTGGTTCACAGCACATGCAAGGTATCCAAGGCACCCACTTGGCGGGGGGCTTTGTCCATCCCTCCTTTCCGCGTGATCATAGACTAGGTCAGCATGATGTCTGCGGACAACCTCAACGCAGTCGACTGCCGTCTGCGTCAGATCATAGAGAAGATCGACCAGCCGTTCGCAGGTCTGGACAGGATCCTTTCCGGAGACCTGAGACAACTGCCCCCCGTTCGCGCCAGCGAAATCTACAAGCGGTGTCGGGAGACGGGAGGGCTCTTCGGAATGACAATCAAATAGCACTACATGGACTACTTCCCTTTAGTCCAGGTTGTCAGGCAAGCCGATGCCTCCTTCTCGAGTTTACTGATCAAGATAGGAGACGGAAGGGCTCTCGACGACAGCGAAGTGGCTTTGCTGGAGAGTCGCTTCCTTACCGCGGAGGAAGCACTCAGGCGCGCCCCAGCGGCAGTGCGCCTCTTCTACAGTAACGAAGATGTCAACGCACTCAACACTTTCGTGGCGGCCACTTGCTCCGACAACAACGACCACCAAGAACATCAAGTCGTGCGAACCCAAGACACCTTCATGGGATGCCCAACGCAAGAAGCCATGGATAAGGCAAAGGAGAAAGTGGCCAAGATGTCCAACGCAGATTTCGCTAACCTACCCAAGCAAATCCTACTAGTCCACGACAAGCCCTACATGATAACTGCTAACATAGACGTCATCGACGGCCTCGTGAACTGTGTGAACGAAGAGTCGTACAGCAATCCCATCAAGACGAAGACACGTTTCCCAGACGATTATGATTACAGTTCGAAAGTCCCACAACGGGGAAGCTCGCTCGACTTCGATGCAACCACGCAGTGAGCGAGGCGAAACGTTGGGCTATGACGTTGACACGACGTGGATCCCCATTGAACCGCGCCCCGTGACGTTGACGATCCACCGCAAGAGCGGTGTCGCGTGCAAACGAACACAATTCCCCCTGGTCCAGGCGAGCGCCATAACCGTACACAAGTCCCAGGGAGGATACTCGAAGACGCACCCACAGAAACTCGTCTACGTTGCATTAAGCAGGTGAACCAACATTCAGAACATCTACCTCACTAACGCTGCCGGTGCACACCATCGCTTCCACCCCAAGAACGACAACGTCGACAAGAACATGATCGACGAATTCAAACGCCTCGACACCGTCACTCAGTGTAACCTCCGCGCTTTCCGAGAAGACGTCGACCCCGAAGCGGAGTACACATAGCACTGCTAAACAGACGGTCCCTCAACGCACATGCCAAAGACATCGAAAGTGGTCGCGTACTAACCATAGCAGACGTGCCCTGTCTCACGGAAACGTGGAACGCCGCAAGACCGACGATCAACGGCTACGAAGCGATCGTGTGTACTGAGGCGGCAGAACGTCCTGCCGGTGGTATAGTCATATACGTCAAACGCCATCTCCACGCAAAAGCCTTAGATCTACAACCTAACGACCAAGGACACAACGGAGAGCACTCGGCCGTTAGACTCCATTGACAACGACAACAACATCGTTATCATGACAATGTATCTCGCACCCAACATCTCCAGAGGCACAGTCGAACATTACCTAGAAAAGGCGATGGCACAGTACACAAAGACCTACAGACTCGCGCCCTTCGTATTTGCGGGTGATTTCAACGTGGATATAACGATGAACGATTGGCTGGTCCACCACATGCTAAACGTGTACTCGTTGCGATGCATTTCCTACGATCACAAATAACCATTAGGGCAGCGTGCATAGACCTGATCTTCGCAAACTTCACAATGAAAAAATTGGCCGCGTATCTGCGTGCTTCGCTGCAAATGTCGTCGAAAGACGATAGACTTGTGCCGGCCGTACTCCTATGTTTTGCTTGCCTCAGACAGCGCCTACTCTACGTTGAATTGGCCGCATCTGGCTGGCATTGATAAAATAGAGGCGGCGCTGCGCGAGATGTGGATGCCATCGAAAAGCATGAGCTTGTGCTGAACCAAGGGCCACTGCCAGCGGCTGGACTTTATCGTCGGCAAAGCGCTTTTTCGTGCAAAGCGTCGCAGTTCATGCACAGCTTCGCATTTTCAGCACAGCCTAAAAGACACTAGGGTCTTTAGAATTACGTATCTGTGTATTTTCTAATATCTCATCGACCCACCTAATTTTCTGTCTCCCCCCTCAGGCGTTTGCCATCTCTTGGAATCCAGTCAGTTACCCTTAATGACCAGCGGTTATCCTGCCGACGTGCTACGTGCCCGGCACATATCCATTTCTTCTTCTTGATTTCAACTATGATATCCTTAACCCCCCGTTTGTTCCCTGACCCACTCTGCTCTCTTCCTGTCTCTTAAGGTTACACCTATCATTTTCCTTTCCATCGCTTTCCAGGTGTAACGTGGCAGCAGAAAGCACAGGACCGGGTTGATTGGCGAAACATGGGAGAGGCCTTTGCCCTGCAGTGGGCGTAGACAGGCTGATGATGATGATGTATTTTCTAATAGAAGAACACACGACCTGATACTTACATATTAATGTTGTGCCTCAGGTATGCGTAGTATTTGCTTTTTGATCGAATATGTTCACAAGTATGAACGCAAACACCAGTTCAAGATGGCTGGGCGTTCAGAAATTAGTTAAACTTTGGCCCTGTAGCTAGCTGAATTGGGTGACAGACAGACAGATAGACAGACAGACACACCAAAATTTTGCGTTTAAGTATCCCAAGAAAGACTATCGTCTTTAAAACTCTGGAAAAGCAACCCTTGACGCTACACTACACCGACCACAAGGCCGTCGTCTTCAAAACGCCCCGTGCACCGACGCTAGGAATCGCACACGGTCTCTAAATAAATCCACATTCTCTCCCTTCTCTTATACATTCTCATTGTTCCTCTCAATAAAATTACACAATCTCCCGCTGAAGCTAACCATCTCTCCGCTGCTTCGCATCCACACATGGTTCCCTTTAGCGGGAGATCACGCAATTTTTAGACGCGAAGAATCTTATGCTCGGGGCTTTGTCCGTCCGTCTCTCCCGCGTCCCGCGTCCACCGTCCCGCGTCCGGTCACTTTCATGAAGTAGGGAAGCACCCACTATGCAAACTAGAACAGTGTAGTACAATAAGGCCGTCAACCACCACCAGTTACCAGAGTCATAGCCGAGAGCACAGATTGGCTGCTTAGCAATGGCTAGGCATGTGGTGGGTGCAAGCAAAGAATAACACGCACTACCGGCGGTGTCTGTCACCCACGTTGACTCCATTCCTTGATCTTGCTTGCATGTGCTTGCGGAGGCTTTGTCCGTTCCTCCTTCCCGCGTCCCACACCCCCCTCTCTCTCCTCTCCTACGGTCCCCCCCCGTTCTCTCCTCTAGGAATCCTCTACTCTACGGAGCGGCGCGCAAGACAGGTGGTGTAACAGCTGCATACTCCGCTGGGGGGCGCCACGGTAGTTCCGCGGTATGAAAATGACGGAGCGCACGCGCCTCATTATCTTTCCTGTGCAGCGCCGCGATGAACGCCCGGGCCGCTGCCGCGAATCCGGAGCGGCGACGTTTCTCCCGCTCAAGCCAGCCATCTCCCCGCTGCTTCGCATCCACCATGGTTCCCTTTAGCGGGCAGGATGTCTACCAAGGGGTCATATCAAAATTCCCTGAGTTTTCCAGCTTTTCCCTGAGTGATTTTGCTAAAATTCCCTGAGTGAAACAGTTCTCTTTTTTTTTTGTCAAAACGGGCTGACACCATGTCGCAAGATGATGTCACTCTCTAGTATGCACATTAAAAAATAAAACTGACTTAATCCCATTAGAATATTACAGAGTACAGTTAAACATCGATATAGCGAAGTCAGTAAAATGGACAATTTACGTTGTTATATCAACACTTCGTTAACTGAAATTCGTCTTTTCATGCAAAGTATACTTGCCGAAGGATTCACTCTTACACTGAAAATGCCGCAAGAATGTTCGACTAATGCGGCGGCCTGAAAAGCTCCTTTTTTTTCCCGAAAAAACACCGATTTTATAGAACCTCAGATCCTGCGACCACAATTTGATGCCGCACCGGTGAGGCACGCGTTAGGACAAAATAATTGCAGGTTTGACGTAATGTGCAATCGCGCTTATTCTGCTGCTGCTGCTGCTTGTTATCAGAATGTTGGGTGTGGCCTACAGTAGTGCAAAGTCGATGCTGTCATCTCAATCTGACAAACGCGACATCTCAATCATCTCAATCTGACAAACTCAATCTGACAAACGCACGACATCGAAGACTGTAAGTTGCACAATAGAAAAAAAAAGTCGCTGTTTCGCCGCAAGGACGACACAATTAATGTGATAACAACAAATTAGAACTTTGAATGAATATAGGCTGCAGCAGCCAGGGGCTTAGCTAGAAATTCTTTCGGGGGAGAGGGGACTTAATCATACTTTATACATGTTCGTGGGTGCATTTCTGTCCGTGTATTTATACACATACAAACTAAAAAAGTGTGGGTGGAGTTTGAACCCCCCCCAATCCTACCCCTCCCCCCCTCCATCCCCCCCCGCCTGGCTGTGCCAGTGATAGCAGCTCACTACTACAAAAACATGGCCGCTGCAGCAAGCGAAGTGATCTGTCTATCTTCAACGGAAACTCTGCCACCAGAGCACAACACGTACAAAGGGATGAGCCGTCTACTCATCCCCTCAAAGATTGAAGTAACTATTGCAATTGAAGCAAGTATTGCAATTTAACTATGTAGCAAAACATCCCCACTGTGACATAAGCAGCGATGTGGCTAGTGACTGCGAGCTGCAGCTTCAAAAAAATATTGGTCGACTACTTAAGACTTGTTTCAGCAGTGCCCTCACAATACACAAAAAAGAGCTTTCCCTTACGGTAAACACGCCTGTTGGTTGCGATTACTCTCGCCAGGAAATTTATTCTATTCGCCACAGAACCCCAAATAACATCTTCGAAGCTCAGGATCACAGGGTGTGAGAGCTTTCTGGTATCCACCAACAGTGTTTGTTTTCACGCCGATCGGAACTGCTTGCAATATACCAGCCTTGTAGAGAACATCCGCTTACTGGACGATCGCGATCGTTTGCATGATAACTGAGAGCTCTTTACATCTGCTGCTACCACCTCTAAGACTAGTCATACTTGTTACTTGTCACGCAGCAATAGTAAAAACACCATATCAGGCACTAACGCATGGCATGTGCTACAGCGAATGCGGAACTGCACTGCGTAGTTACAGAACACCTAAATAACAGTGCGCGATACGATGTGCCGCGGTTCACGGTTCCCGCATGCCATGCATCAGCAGGATGCTCTCCGATTTCGTCGCTCCGAAGTCGAGGACAGCAACGAGGTGCACCCTTTCCCCGCAGCCGCAGAGGCCGCGAGATTTGAAAAATGTAGGCTTGTGCGAATAGTGAATTTTAGGTTCGAAGCGAATAGTGATTTTGGTCGAATAATTTCGAATCGAATAGTATATATCACATATTAAAATGCAAAATGGGCATATTTGTCATGACCTAACTAACCTGCACAATACTCTTTTTTTTTGCATTGAAAAAAAGGCCTGTGCAAATGCCTTTTTTTTTTGTTGTTGTTGTTCAAAGAAAATGGAAACGACTTTGAGTAGTAGCAAGATCTGACTTCCAATAGAATGCCAGTGATTATCTGTAAAATATGTTACGTTTTAAAATTTACTATACTTAGAGCATATAAGACGGTATAACAAGCTTTTAAACTTAAAAAATGATGAATCGATGTGAGTGCAATATGTTCATTTAACCTTGAAATGGGGTTTCACGGCAGTGCGGATTTTTCCTGGACAGGTGTTTTCACGGTTTAGCACCCTTCACTGCGGTGAAACCACCTTTACAGGAGAATTGCATGCGGATAGTACACGTTTATAAAGGTGTTTTCACGGCTCCGCACCTTTCCACTGCAGTGAAACCACCTTTACAGGGGATCACATGCGGACCTATTTGTTGATTTCGAATACTTCGAAATTTTCAATAATTTAAATTCGAATCGAAGCGAATTCGAATACTGTAATATTCGCACAAGCCTAGAAAAATGCGTTCACAAAATATCAAGCCAGCGTTACCGAGACTTTCATTCCCTTAGAATGAAGTTACAGCAAATTTCCCTGCTGGGAGCGCAATTTCCCCGAGTTTTTCCAGACTATCAAAATCCCTGAGAATTTCCGGTTTTCCCGGTCGGTAAACACCCTGGCGGGAGATGGGCAAGTTTTTTTTTTTTTCCTCGAATGCGCGGCTTTTCAGTGCGATCGCGCGCGCACGCGTGGACAAGTCACGGCCGCCCGCGGCGGCCCCAGTAACGACCGAGCGCGCCATGCTCAAATCAGCCAATGGCTGATACAATGGCTGTGACGAAGTGATTTTTGAGCCTGTAGCATCATTTGTCGAGAAGAGAAAGCAATTTTAAGCTGACTTTGACAATCTATTGTAAATTCCAGGCCGCGTGCTGCGCTGTAATATTTGCCTCGCGTGTTCTCGGGAGCCTTGACTACCGTTTTCTGACCATGCTCAAAAAGTGTTGCAGGGCCCCTTTAAACGGCGCCAGTCCAAATGAAAATTACAGAATTATCTTCAAAATAAATTGCATTTCACACTTTTGACTCGACATCTGCTGTGCCCAATGCTGTTCCATATTGTAGTGAACATTCAGTTCAGTGAACTTTCAGTTAAGTGAACTATTCCTTGGGTTTACTGAAGTTCACTGAAATGAGAGTTCTGTACTAGCCACTCAAAATGAGATGTGGAGCCTCACCCACTACTGAAGCACTGCATAACAAAAGCTTTCAGGCCTCGTGTTTATTTCAAGCACTACCAGAAACACCATGAGGCGCTCGCAATATTTCACTGACCAGGCACTCGATGTGGACCTGCGAGGAGTTCCGGAGCAACAAGGTTATATATCTGAAGCAACAAGTATGCCACGCAGCTGTGATGTAATGACAGCTGGGTAATATTGCTACAAAAAACAGCCGACAAACAAGGGCACACAAACACAACTTGTGTAGAAGCTAACTACTTGGCTTCATTGGTACTAAGACATGAAACATATTGCTGTAAGGTGCACACAAGATAATACAGGCAGTAAGGTGCACACCTACGACAGACAGTGCCAAATTCATGCTGTCAGCCACAAGAATGTACGTTATTCGTAACATAAGGAGGTGTGTTAGTGATCAGAATGTCCGTCCCTGTGCATTATTCTGTTGCATCACTGTAACCAGACGCGGCTGCCCGAATTGTATTCAACCAACTACAGAGATGTGTGTACAGAGAAATTCCCTTGCATGGTTACACAGTACAGATGATAGCTAGCCCTTTTAGCACCCATCTTACCGACTGAAGACACCCCCGCTGCAAAAAGCTTTACCGTTTCATGTACCAGAGGTGGAATGTTTGTTACAGCGCGACATCGGCTAAGCATTTTCGTTTTATAGCCTATCATGAAAAAAAAAAATTCCATACTGACTATATGTTTACAAATGACAGATTATACACATGTAACAGATTAACTGTCTTGTCCCAATTAGACAGCGTACAGAGTGAGCAAGCTAAACCAATGACTGCGCGACCCGCCTATACTGTAAAGAACCTCCTGCACATGACCTAATAGACAACCTAGCAGTTTGCCCAATTGCTTTGTTCACCCACAAGCAGGTGCATGAATGGCATAACAAGGATTAATAAAAAAAGTGCAGAAATTTACACATATTTGTAGCATGCCACACTTGCAGACGTACATCTTGATCTGGTGAAGCCATTGTAGTGCAAGTAAAACAACAAAAAAAACAACACAACACTGGACACCATGGCTTGCTACTACTAAACACAGCAGAGAACACCAGCAAAGCCCACTGTCTCTTGTTTTACATGTCCTACAATGACATCAAAAATGCAAACGAACTAGCTCAAGAACATGTCATATCCAGTCATCTTGGATCTCTGCAACTTCCAGCCTGGCACTACGTCAAGACTGTGAGGGAGACAAGAAAAGCAAAATTTATCTAAAAGGCCGAGGCAGCATGTGCAGCCTCAACTGACCTTTCAATGAAGACTAGAGAACAGTGAGCGAGGAAAGAAGGGACCTTTCATACTTAGCTTAAAAGCATATTTTCCATGATAAAATAAGTCTCCACATAAGAGATAACTTGCCACCGGCAGGATCCGAACCTTTCTTCACATTTACATTACAATTACTTCTAATAGCTCCCCCTATACTTTCCTTGGCATCTTTGTCTGTTAGCTCCCATTAATACTGTGTTTAACAAAGCAAACAAGCCCTTAAAGGGGTGGTGCCATCAAATTTTGAGGCTATAACAAGCCTGTTGTGGGTTTCCTCTGTATGCAAGGACACTCCACACGAAGGGTCGGACGCAGCAAACGTTTAGAATATATTTTAATTCACTTCCAAAGTGTACCTAAATGCTCATTCTCCCGATCGATGCCCATCGCTAGCGCATCAAAACTGACGTAGCTCTATGGGAAGGACAACGAAAGTTGTAGTGACGTCACACCATATCTGTAGTGACGTGAGTGTCCTCGGGACCTCTGTTACCTCCAGAACGTACGTACCGGCAAAGCATTGGTTGCTACATCACTTGCCGAGTTTCGATCGCTTCCTGGCGAAGTGCTGCGCATCTTCGCGCGAGCCTTGTATGGTCACGTGACCAAGCCTACTACACTGCTACGTCACGGCCCAACTTGGTGCCCAGAAACCGAAACCGAAAGTTGTCCGCATAAATAAGGCGATATTAAATTACTTAGCGAGAATACGTGAATCTTGGTGCGTGTATCATGCTTCCTAGAGCTATAAGAAACGCTTGCAGCGAAGAACGCGCAAGCCACAAATTTGGTGGCACCACCCCTTTAAGTTTACAATTCTTTCCTTCATTCATAACGAGGGTCTCATTCTGGCAGACTTGATGCCTTGAGGTGGTATGCGAGGGATTATTAGTCAGCTGCCCGTTCGTATTAAGATCACGTACTACGTGACGCCTACAGGCAAAAAAACAGTGTTCCACACTCGCCATAATGGCAACAGGCGGCGCTGACTGACGCTCCCACGTTTAAGTACACATATATACCCTATAAAGTGGACGGAGGGATGACCGCCACCGTAGCTCAGTGGTAGAGCATTGGACGCGTTATTCGAAGGTCGCAGCTTCGGATCCTGCCGGTGGCAAGTTATCTTTTCGTCCACTTTCCTTTCTTCACATTTACATTACAATTACTTCTAATAGCTTCCCCTATACTTTCCTTGGCATCTTTGTCTGTTAGTTCCCATTAATCCTTTGAACTATGCAACACAGCATTTGCAGCCATAGTGAATACCGTCAAGATCCGTTTCATTTACTGTAAAATCCAGTCAAGATCAGCAGCTTGAACTGTCTGAAAAACTTTTTTTACATAAAGGAGAATTTGTGCAATGACTACACGTAACAACAGAGCAGAATTCAAATTTGTACTAACATCGCGATGATAGATATTAGCCTACATACGTTTCACGCTTTCATAGCTAGACCACAGCTCCGAGTTATAATGTCGCAAACCAGCTCCGAGTTATAATGTCACAAACTAGCACGTACACCAGGTGCATGCTACAGCCTTCAAATGCCAGCATCAAATTATGGGGCCAACCGTTACCAACAACCAAATGAAAGCAAGGCTGTATACAGTGCGACTTTGGTCTTTTCTGTAATGAACTTTTTCATTCCACTCCCTATGAAAGCGCCGGGTGCTACCTTACAAAATGGGGCG
The DNA here is from genome assembly GCA_030522465.1 of Rhipicephalus appendiculatus. NCBI lineage: Eukaryota > Metazoa > Arthropoda > Arachnida > Ixodida > Ixodidae > Rhipicephalus > Rhipicephalus appendiculatus. Next base: position 29,156 of record JALIZH010021049.1, read on the forward strand.
GACCTGAATATGGTGCAGCAAAGCAATGCAGCCTGGGGCTATCATACTATAAAAAAGGATGCAAACTCCATGAAAAACAAAATGGAGCCATAGCATCCGATTGCGCAGGAGACATGAAGCACAGGATAAACATCTTGAATATGTACAGCTAATCATGGCTTAATAATGTGGAAGTGAATGCCACCTTATATTTAGAAAAGTGGTGCCCAGCAAAGGGTCAGTATTGAAAACAGCATGTAGTCCCAAAAACGTAAAGTGAAATGCAGTATCAATGCACTGCCAAAAAATTGAGCGCGCAGGTTGGAATATGACTGAACATGTTAAAGGGCAGTGAATTTTCATGAAACATTAAAGAAACCTTTGTTTAAATCGATACCAGAAACATATGAGATCCAACAAAATATTTTCACCATTAGACATAGAAAACTTGCCATTGCGAAACTGTTTGCATTAGAAGAGCTACACAATATATATAGACTTCTGCTCTGTATTATCGCCATTACTGAACCGTGTGCTCCAGTGAAACAGCCTGAGCCATAATATATTCCTACTACACATTACCGATGGATTGTGTAGTTTCATGTGATTCTTTTCAAATTAGTTTTATCAGAGCCCTCGAGTGCTAGTAACACTGCGACGTCGTGAAGTGAAAACACTTGCATTTTTCGTCAAATAGATTCCTTTATTCAACCACCCCAAACTGCCACATTGACAACTATCAGGCAGCCAGAGATGCCTCAACAGTGAACCACATCAGAACAATCTGTTTCAATGACAGTGTCAAACATGCTAGAGGATGTATTTACACCTGAAACAGCACAGCGGCACTTTGCACCATGGTGCCGCTGTGAGACGAACTACGCAAAAATACAAAAAAAGGTAAAGCACAGCCATGCTGCCTATAAAAAAAATGGGGGGAGGGAAGTGACAACAGTGCTGCTTTTCAGACGTGGCGGGTGACTGCGGTGGTGCGTGGCAAATGTGTGAAGGCCAGTTCATTGGAAAGCACATCTTCGACTTTGCACGCTCCACGAAGAGCCACTGTCCTTCGCCGTTGCTGCTGTGGGTTCTTCTACACCAGGACTTTACCTCCTGCCAACGAAGAAAAATGTAAGCTTTAGGTTCGAAGCAAATAATTTTGAATCAAATAGATCAAGCAGTATATGTTATATACCGTATTTACTAGCATAATTTGCGCACCCCTAATATTTAGCCAGCTTTACTAAAAAAAATATTTACTGGCATATTTTGCGCTCCCCGACCCGCCTGAGCCAGCTCGCTGGCACGCACACAAAGAGACTATGGATGCTGACAGGCGCGGCCCTCGCCGAGAAGGTAAGTGCAGTCGTACATAAAACGGGCTGCAAATGCGAAGTCCCTTGTTCCGAGAACTTCCACCGAACTAAGTTCCCTATAATAATGTACCCGAACACCCAAAACTGTTGAAGAGTCATTGGACTCGCGTGTTTGCCGCCCTCTATCTCCCCATCTTTTCCACTGTGAGAATGCACGCTCGCAACACAGCACGGACTATTTTCTGCATCAGAGGCTTGTGTTTAGGTTTCGCCATCCGTCTGTCACGTTTTTACTGTGCCCTTGTGATGGGCTACAATAATTATATAGTATTTACTCGCGTAATGAACGCACTCGCATAATAAACGCACCCCCCAACTTCAGTCGTCAAAATTTTGATTTTTTTTTTCTCCCGCGTAATAAACGCACCCCCTACATTCATCCGCTGCAGTCCCGCGAACCAAAAAGTGGCGCCTCCTTGCCCATTGATCTTTTCCGTTTTTATTACGCCGACCCCCCTCGGTTCCAATGCCCCCCTTTTCGCCCGCTGCGGCATGCAGTTCTTTGTTTTTCTTTCTATCTGTGCGCGGCACGTCCCCGGTCTTTTTGAATTATCCGTGCGCCACAGCGGGATTCTCGTGCAATGCGAGTGTAGAGACATCGCGGCTCACAAGCACACAGCGATCGAAGGCCACAAAACTGCCCGCGGCAACCAACGGTCGTTTCCTGCAAATACGAAACTTTGAGGCCGCGATTTGCACGCGATTTTCGAGCGAGGCTGGCGAGGCGACAGGATTTTCTGTCGCAAAGAGCCGTCCGTCGCCGTCGCAGGCATGTCGCAGTTTTCTGGAAACACAGAAAAATTCGCTTGTCGCCCAGAAAAGAGCGTGACGATTCACGTAACATGGTGGCACCCCTGATCCTCGCTTCGGTTGCAATTCGCTCTTCATGCTTGTTATCCGCGCGTACTTCAAGGAACGCAAGACATAGGCTGCCTTTTTACAGTCTTATCTCACGCGGAGCGAGGCAGCGGCCGTATTTTGTCGTTAATCTTGTAATCCACGGTTTGTTTTGATGCTTCGGTGGTAGCTTGCTGCAATGGTGGTAGCTTGCTGCAATGTCGACGTCGTCGTCGTGCGAGTTTGCCACGGAGTCACGGAGTTTGCAAAGTGCGTCGGTGCGTCGCAGCGTGCGCTTCCGGCCGCCCCTTGAGATCACATGCAGCAGATATACCACTGTCACTATTAAACAAAAGATCGCGAAAAAGAAAGCCGCGAAACGCTTTTATGGAGTGCGCGGGGAAAGCTTGCAGAAGATCGCGCCATCAACCACCGAAGATGAGTGAAGTTAAAGAAGCTGTTTCCAAGCAGTGTACACGTACGTTAATTGCGAAAGGTTCAGCTACCTAACTTTTTTTTTTTTTTGCATTACCGCATTTTTTGCTCATCCCGAAAAAGTTTTCGTAAAATTTACCCCGCATAATAAACGCACCCCCCAACTTTGCTTCAATTTTTCGGGAAAAAAAAGTGCATTCATTACGTGAGTATATGCGGTATACGGCGAAATTGAAGCTCGCTGTTATAATGCTTGCCGAAGGAACCGGGAACCGTGCCGCCGCCTAAGCCAGCCAAGCACTTCAGCCTGAAGTCCTTCAACGTGTGACGTTCGGTATGGGAGAAAGCAGATGAGTGCGCGCTTGCTAATACAGTCGCCGACGGATTTTTCGGACTCCAAAAATTCGGACTTGTTGGATATTTCGGACTTCATAAATGCACCGTCAAGGTTCCCATAGCACTAATGCATTTTCGCGACCGATTTTTCGGACGAATTTATGCCCTAAAGTTCGATTTTCCGGACTAAATCGCTTGTTTTGAGCCGCGCCGCTCGATTTTGAAAGCCGCCATGTTGGATTTTCTGTTGGCTTGGTTGAGTTTGGCTTCCAGTGGCTAGTTGTGTGGCCTTCAAGATCGCAAACGCGCACAATTTTCTAGTTTCGGAGGCCGTGTCCGATCTTCGTTGGCTGGCAAAACCTTTCTTTTTCGGTCAGCCTTATCGTCATCATTAATACGCCGGTAGGGATCCGCTAGGCCTTTTTTTTTTTTTTTTTCCTCAGTGCGTTTGTTTTGCCGGTCGTCGTGACGCACGTGGTCGTGTTGGTGGTGTGTCAAGTATGTTTGGGCCGTCCGTGCGCGTCGCATGTTTCGTACTGTTGCGGTTGCTCAGTGGCACGCAGTGGTTATGGTGCTCGGCTACTAACCTGAAACACGCGGGTTCGATCGCGACGCGGCGGTAGCGTTTCGATGGAGGCGGAATGCTGGAGGCTCGCGTATGCAGTGCGGTGTCGGTGCCGGTAAAAGAACCCCCAGACCGCGTCGTTAAATCGCACCGAACAGGCGAGACGTTGCATGCATCTTTTTGCGACCAGCATCAAGTTTTGTTTGCTTGGGGCCATGGAGCCACCAACTGTGCCGCCCGCAACGGTCGGCGGTAGCGATTGCCAACGCGCTGACGATGTTACCGTAGCCCAAATACAACCAAATCTGCTCGTCTCCAACCACAGCATGAAGCATGGCATTTTGGGGGATTTTTTACGCTTCTCTGATCCAAATAAACTTCATTTTCATGTCTTAACCATTTTTTTCGGACTGTTCGATTTTTCGGACTATTTCGCGGTCCCCGCCAAGTCCGAAAAATGTCGGTCGGCGACTGTACAAGTTTCCTGCTGTTGAAGAAGACCTTTTCAATTATGTGCGAAAGCTTAGGTCCTCCGGTATTGGCGTGTCGTGGGACCTGGTTTCTCCCAGCATTGTCGAGAAGAGCTTCAAGAAAATGCGGCATTCGAACGCATGCTCGACGGAAACAAGGACGATGCGCTTTGGGATGGCAGTGACAGCAACTCAAATCAAATGCCCACCAAATATACACAGGTGCAAGAAAAAAAACTTACGTGCCTCTAAATGGATTAGAAAAAGATAGAGTGAGGCAGGTACAGTCTGCCATCTTAGAATGTAAAATTTATTCTCCTATACTCGGCGACAACTTATCTTGACATTGGAGCGAAGGCTATAGAGGCAGGGCTTCAGCACATTCGTATTGCTCCGCAAGTAGCACGGCAACTTGCGGCTGGTTTCGGTTTTGCTCGCTCACATAGTTAACGCATTTAGAAAAACATATACATGAAAATTATGAATTGGAGAAACATTTCAATTGTTCAGTGTCCTATTTTAGTGTCCTATTACGAGTATATTTTTCTTAGAGGACTAAACAGCACGTTTGCAGCCGCACACTGATGTCATGGACGCCACGTTTCCTTGGAAAATGGGTGGGCTTGAAAAGGTGGTGCTGTTTAAGAAACGGAAAGAAAAGGAAGGCATCCTTGCAAAGTGAACAATAACTGTATTTTACCTACAACTTCTCGCAAGTGTTCGAGTCTCGTATTAAATAAAGCTACATTCATTTCAGCACGGCAAATGAGAAAATTATCGGTAAACTTAAGTACTATCTTTTTTTGGCGCAGTAGTAGCCATGCGCTTTGGTTCTGTAGCTTCCACAGTGCTGTCAAGAAAAGTCGCTGAACATAGAACAGGGGTCTCAAACATGCGAACCTCTCACTTGTCGCCCACGGCCTGCACATGGCCATGTTCGTGGCATATTTTCTTCTTATTTTCATAATAAGCAGGTGCGTGAGCTACACAGGCATTAGCGGTCTAAAGCATTGTTTTCGTGTGGCACCCTATGTAATCACCATGTGTTCTGCACCAATTGCACTTCACAAGGGAAAAAATACAGCGGGCACAGTACAGGGTACCGTATTTACTCGCATAATCCTCGCATTTTTTTTTTCGCGGAAATCCGATGAAAAGTTGGGGGTGCGAGAATTATGCGGGGAAAATTTTCCGCAAAAACTTAGAGCGCTAAGAAAAAAAGAAAACGAAGCGGCTGCAAATCGGGATTCTGACGCCAGCAACTAAATGCAAGCTTTGAGAAGTACCAATGAAGACTTACCTTAAAATAAAAGCACAGGTTCAACACAAAGCAAGATTTATTTGCAGACACTAATGCCACTAGCAAATAGTGTCTTAAGGGGGGGACATGGTTTTTAGAGATAACATAGGTTATTTCTTGGCCAAATTAGATGAAAATGCACTGCATTGTTCAGTTTCTTGAGCTTTATTTAACTATCCAGTTATATTTTACACAGGTCAATTATTTCCAGAGATAATTAGTAATCACATTCTATTGTTTGCTGAAACAATAAAAAAATTATCTATGCAAGATAACATCGTTATTAACCCATATATGGATACTAGAAAGGCTAAGGAGAGCAACGCTGCAAGCAGATTGGAAATTGAACAACTACTTCTCAATTTACAGCACTAATGAGTTCATGGTCTACACTTGGCCAAAAACAAGAAAATTTTAAATCAAAATTTAAAAAAATTGGACCTTCACATTGAAAATCTACTTGCAGTGTTGCTTTCTATGCACATTTAGCTACGTTTTGCAAAAAGAATTGTAGCTCTAGCTGTCCTAGGTCGACTTTTACAGAAGAAGCAAACAAGGGAAGTGGGCAAAATCCATGTTTTGAGAAAATGAGCAAAAAAGGTTAAAACTTTATTTAGCATTACAGAATGAAAAATATCAAAGGCACACATACTTTTAGTGAGTTAATATGCACCAGGCATATAATCAGACTGACTGTTAGCATGAGCATGCCTTTTTTTTCAACTTCCGCTGTAAGTTGTCAGCCGACGAGCGTTTGCTTGCTGAAGCCACGGCACGACGGCAATCCTTTTCAGCCATGCGCTTGGAACTGTGGATGCCAGGGTTGAGGCCAAGCTCTTGTAGTATGCCTGCAGAGCTTCTCTCATTACCAGCGTTAAACTTCATGACTGCTTCGGCTACAGCAGCTTCTGCAGCAAACAATGAAGCATGTCGGTCCTTCGGGCGCAAGTGCCCATATCATGGAGTGTAAGCACTCATTGCTGTTTGCGTCTTGCCCCGTTGGCATCGTTGCAGTAGCTTCTTGTCAGAAAGCCTCCGATAAATGGGCAATAACGCTTCACAGACGTGAGGAGGCAAGTTGAGCGGATGCTTGGGTGCAGGCTCGCCCTTAGCGTCTGCAGCATTTTGCCGACACCATGAGTCGGTCCCTGTTGGGCAAAATGTGTGGTTGGCCACTTTATCATTTGATGTAACATGGTAATAAGTGGCCATCACTGCCCTTTGCATGGCATCCACATCGTCATGAGATTTCAGGGCCCATCCATAATACGAACTCAACTTGTTGATGAGATCCCCAGTCAGCCGGCCTTTTCCAGAAAGGCTCTCCAGGCCAGTGCTTTTCTTGTGTTTGTCCACCAAATTGCGCAAGGCCGTACCCATCCGCTTCTTCACGTGATTCACGCAGTCTTCCTTGACGATGGGAATGTAGCCGTACACGTTCTCTTCTTGTAGTGCCAGGTACGTCCGGCTGTCGCCATCTGAAAGCACGGTTGTGTACCTGAAATTATGCCGCGCTAAAGATCTCCTGAATAAAATGAGGCCAGCCTCTACCTCCATTTCCCCAGCTTTCTTTGTTGTGTTTTGCTGGCACACGTGGCTCTCTTTCCACTCTTCGTAGCGGGGTCCCCCTCCTTCGGGCCCGACTCACACCCGGCACAAAAGTTGCTGAGGACGACGTAGTCCAGAACGAGGCCGCTTATCAGTTCAATGACGGTACCGACGCCAATATGCGACGAATGTCCGCGCGTCATCCACGATCCGTCATATGACACGGCGATGTTTCCCGGATTGTCCACATCGAGGTCCGCGTAGATGTCGCGCACCGAACTCGCGCACTCACTCATCAGTTTCGAGGCAGCAAGAGTAGCGGCAGGTGTTAGCTTGTTCTTCACGTATGCTTGCCACGTTTTCGTGTGGAGGCCGCGACGCGTATGTTCATCATTGCAAATACGTCGTTAAAAGCAGTCTGCCTGTTGCCAGTAGCCTGCATTGCGCGGGTGGCGAGCACGTTCACTTTGAATGGATTTATTTTCTGCTCTCCGTCGACGCGCGGCGAACTCCACTTTGACGACCCGTCACCGCAGTTCCCACACACTAGCACAAGCTTGACACGCGGCAAGGCCGTATTCCCGCTCCGCCTCTCCTGATCTGGGCGTCTCCGTTGCAAATCTTGCACTTTAAATGCAATATTATCAAAGCATTTACCGCCTCCAAGTCCAGGATGGTGAAGGTCGTTTCATCGGATGGGGGACCCGCGGTGTCGGCGCGTTTAGCGATAAGGCTGCGCTTCCGTTCCGTCGCCGCAACAGATGAAATCTCCTGCAGCTTCTCTTCTGCCTTCTTTTTCTTGTCCTCTATCTGTTGGGGCTGCAAAATTTGCGTGTCGTGACGCACACGGCCGCTTTCCGCAACGTTGTCGGCAACTGACGGGCTCGTAGGTCTAGCGTCCGTTAGGACCTGCCGCGCTGGCGTCGACGACCGCTCCGCTGGCCGCTGCGAGTTCGTCACCCTCGTTGTCCTGGGTCGTTGCGGGGCGCTTCCTGAAGTTCTCGGCTAGCGATCGCTTCAGCCGCTTTCCAAATTTGTGCTTGGTGCGGAACTTCTTGATGGAACGACACATAGCTGTAGGCAGTCGACAACACCAAGACAAAATGGCGCACGCTCACGCGCGTCTCGGCCATCTCGGCGGTGAAGCAGACGCCGGAAACACCACTTGGCCAATCGGATGCCTAGATTTTGTCACGTGCCCCAAGCAGCCAATAGAATCGCGCGCTGGTACTTCTCGATGACGCGTTTCTGCTAGAAAACCAATGAGCAAGGCGAGCCAGTGGTGGCGGGAAATTGAAGATGAAAAACGGCTCTTCCAAACGAGACCGAGATGGGCATGATAGCCCGTGTGTACCGGCAGCGGTTCGGCGCGGAAAAAGCGCGATTTTAGCGTCAATTTGCGCTCTGACACACCTCATATTGGTGTTACGAATTGATTTTACGGCGAAAATAATGAAAATATAAGCTAGAAACTTAGTAGATTTGTGCAAAAATAGATATAGATTCCGAAAATGTTGGCTTCAAAAAGTCGATTTTTTCGCGATTTTCGGCCTTCTAAGACCCGTGTCCCCCCCTTAAGGGTCTCCGCGCGGAGACCCTTTACATAATCTAGAAGTGCCACCTCAACCTGCAGATATTTCCCAGTCCACGGAAAGCTTATAGCGTAACCACAGAACTGCTCATAGCGTAACCAGAGATCTACTCATAGCGTAACCACAGAACGGACGCAACAAAGTACGCTACACGGACTAGCACTAACACCAGACGCCGCAATGTGCCTCCATGCATACTTGCGACTTGTGGCTTGGCTTGGAATAGATTAGGGCACCGTGCGTTGACAGTATGCATGATGCCTAAAGGGCCACTAAACCACCTCCGATATTTTTCAAACATTTCATGTAAACACGCGCATCATGTGCAGAATGCCGTCTCAATCAACGATGCCACACGCGGCAGCGCTACAAGCTGCAGGCGCGCCCACGAATTCCTAAAAAACAATCCCTCCTCCTTTCCGAGCCCTTCCGGCCTCCGCGTGACGTAAGGATGTGAATAGGTGACGTAGAGTGCAAGTCATGCGCGATTGGTCGAACAGGAACCTAAGACTTCCGGTAAGTCAGCAATCAGCTGGCCGCGCTCCTTGTTGTTATTCGTCGTGTTGCCCGTGCGGAGGTGTTCTGGCACGACGTGTCACCATACGGTTCCATCATGTTGGCGATCCTTTGAAGGCGTGCGCGCAACACAGGGTCCATGCCGGCACGATTCGTATGAGCACGGGCCGGCACGGCAGCAGCGGTTAGCCAACAAGCGCGCAGTCGACGGAGCAGACGGAGTGCGAAGTGGCGGCAACCGGAAGTAGAAGGCGTTTCGAGCAGTGTGTCGGCGTTGACGTATGCCACGCGAGATTGGAAGGGGCGCTCAGCGAGAGAGGATACCAACGGAGGGTAGCGATGGAAAGAGCGAAAGGAGCGATCGCTGCGTACCGTATTTACACGATTGTAAGTCGACTCGAATGTAGGTTGACCACCCTAATATCGCACGGCAAAATAAGAAAAAAGAGCTCGAGCACATTTCATAAAAAAAATTTATTTACGATGTCTCCAAAGGAAACAAGGTCGAATTCCGGTCTGCCAAGGTGGCTTCACGGCAGTGCTTGAAAGCTGTGCAGGAAAGCTAGCTTCGCGGCAATACGCGGGAATCATTTTCAGAAAGACTTTACAACCGAAACCAGTTTTCGATTCTAGGTCGACCCCCCAACTTCGGATTTCAAATTAAAACAAAATGGGTCGACCTACAATCGTGTAAATACGGTATAACTCCGCTAATACGGCACCATTTCGAAAAATTCTCATGGCTCCGTGTTCGTTGTACATTCATGCACAACTTCCCCACCACAACTGAATTTCGACCTCTGGGTGGTTTGGGGCCCTTTAAGAGATGGCGCTAGGCTGTCGTGCGCTATCATCATCAGTGGTTGGAAGTACAGTAAAAGCTCGTTAATTCTACTCTCGTTAATTCGGAAAATCGGTTAATTCGGACACGTCATCTGGTCCCTGTAAATATACGCGTCACTCTACGAGACTGGGCGCTCGTTATTTCCGACAGATTTGACCGCAAATCGGATAATTCGGCGACTTTTGGGCCGCTGGCGAGACTCGAAAACGAAAAAGGAACAATTCGGAACAAAAGCGAAGCTCAAACGCAGCATTGCCATGGACATCAATTATCGACTTGGCTTGACTTGAGACTGGTTGAATGCCTTTTCTTCGCGTGTGGGGTTAGCAGTGCCATTTAGTTGCTTTGTGCCCGTTGGTGTGCTGCATCATTGAACGCCGTTTTATCGAGGAATGATCAGTACGGCTCCTTTAGCTTGATCGTTGCTGGTGCTTTAGCGCTTAGTTCTCATGTGACCATACTCTTCGCCGATGGCAACACCAGCGAAGCGGTCCAAGTACGAGGCCCAGGACTTCACCACCAAAGTAGAAATTTTGCGTGCCCTGAAAAATGGGCTCTGCCGACGAGAAGTGATGAAGAGGTTCAGTGCTAAAAGAAGTACTCTTGGTACATATGTTGTAGCCAGACAGGCCCCCTCGTACTGTGAAGGAAGCCGCGGAGGCTCTCGTCGTCCTTGAAGAATTTTGTTTTGGCACTGCAGACAGCATGCGAGCTACTGAGCACCTTGAATGGCTCAGAAAAATTGTGTCCGCGCGAATTTCTGCTCGAAAACAGACAAGCATCTGCGATTACTTTGTAAAGTAAAGGTATGTTGAAAAAACTCTTGCATTTATTGTGTTTAATAGACCATTCGATTAATTCGGACATTCGGTTAATTCGGACATTTTTTCCAGTCCCTAGAAATCCGAATTAACGAGCTTTTACTGTAGCAGACGACATTACTGCTGCAATTTTCGTGGGTGCGATAATTACTAGCGGAAAAAAAAAAAATTGTATTTTTGCTGGGCTATGGAGGGGGTGCGAGAATTATGCGGTGCGAGGATTACGCGAGTAAATACGGTAGTTCCATGGACTTATTCGGGCAGTCTACCCGTTTTTGGGGCGAGACAGAGCGTCACTGCCCATATTCATTTTTCAATTATACGGTGCTTTTGCGTGGTTCCCTCAAAATCGTATAATAGGGGTTTCACTGCATGTGTTTTCTTTGTAAGCCTTCTTTTGTCTATGTGCTGTGTTTGCACTGCAACTAATTTGGTCATTGTGCAACAGAAACAAATTCGCTTTGCTGCAACTCAGTTTTACATGTCACCAGATTTCTGGTATGCCGTTATGAACAAGTGAACGGGACCTCACTCGAAGTAGTAGCCCCTGAGTCACTCTTAACTTCTTTGGCACACATATAGCCAAAGTAAGGTCTCCAAGATCAGTCTTTGTTGCCCTCAGTGAATTCGAGTGGATCATCATCATCGTTATTGTCAGAGGTGTTCATGTTTACAGGTTTCCCTGAGATGATCTTTCTTCTAAGTCATCGTCATTGTCATGGGAGCATGCTTGGTGTGCTTACTTCTTTCACATGTCCAACTGTTGTTGCCAACATGATCGCATACAACTAGTACTACAATTCTGTGGATGATGCTGCTCTCGCCTTCACGGATCTATCTGTCGATGGGATTGTGGCTGAGTGCACACCAGAGTGGCAATGAAGTCTAGGAGAAGGTGGAGCAGAGGCCGTATTCTCGGCCGATCGTTTTCAGAGAAGGTACTTTCACTTTGGGCATGCAGCCATCTACTAGCCCTGCCGATCTGGCACTGTGGCAACCACGCTAAGACGACAGCAAGCCATGAATGCCATTGTTCAAAAAAGCTGGCACGTCTGACGATGTGCTGGATGCATTGTGTGTCTACCTGCTACTTGCATTAGGTGCATTTATCTGCTGGTAAATGTGTGTTTACCTACTGCCTCCAGCAGCTGTGTTTACCTGCTGGCAAATGTGCGTTTGCCTGCAGCCTGCATCAGCAGTTCTCTGGTCAAATTAACGGGAAAACATGCTGCCAGCCCTCCTTACCGTTGCTGCGGTCCTGGACCAATTGGAGGCATCATGCCAGGTGGTGCACCACCAGACACAGCTGCACTTGGACCCAGTAGAATCTGTGAGTATGGAAAGATACAGACAGCATGTCAGAGCTACTAGCATATGCAACAATGTCAGCAAATCAGGTAGGTTGACAGTAGGCTTGTGCAAATATTTGAGCACTTCGAATATTCAAACGAATACTAACTTATTCGAATTCGCTTCCATTCAAATTTAAATTATTGGAAATTTCAAAGTACCGTATTTACTCGCATAATAGGCGCACTTTTTTTCCAGAAAATTCGGCTCCAAGTTCGGGGTGCGCCTATTACGCGGGGGTAAAATTTCCAAAAATTTTATTTCCGACTACAGCATTGACCGCTGATAACGTAAATCACCGAAGTCACGAATATCCGCACTACAGCCGAAACAACCTTCTTCTTAGGCTACACTAGCGCAAAAAGTGTTGAGCATGCAGTCTCGCGTGTCCGAGAATCGAGGCACGCGATGCAGTGTGCTCACAAGCATTCAAATTTCCAAATATTGACATCGAAAGACCCGCCTTGCCAACAAAATGATTGCGAAAAAAACGTACGAAAAGAAAGCGCCGTCGCGGAAATTCACCGATTACGTTTCATCCCGACCGAAATGTTGTGCTCTGAACGGTACCGATCGTTCGATTTCACGGGCTCGCACCCCATATCGAAGACATCGAATCGCGGACCACCATTCGAGTGTTACAAGCGCCACCCATGCCCCCTTTCCTTCAAGTAGAGCCACCGCAAAGAGTTACGTTGATTCCGTACGAAACCGCAACTTTGATCGCCCGCGACCGCCACCGAAAAGCAACCAACGCTGATTAGGCCTAGCCTGCGGTTCGGCATGTTGTCGCGGGAAGTTTTTACAACACAACATGAAGATTGGGCGTCGAAAAGCACTGATTCAAGAGCAGCGCGCGAGATACGATGGTAAGGTTCGCGGCCGGGAAATTAGCGGCGACAAAAGTCCGCCGAGCTTGTGCAAGTCCGCGTAGTGGCAGCAAAGGCGAAAGCTCGCGTCGGAAAGCCGAAAAGCTTTCAAATTTGCGGACGAGGTAGCAAACGCGTGACGACGCTTTTCCCAACAGGAAACTCAAAGCGCACTTGATAAGGACGCGATCGCACGTTCCACGCGGAGCGCGCGCGGCCGGCAAGCGACCGGAGCCAAGCCGGGGCAAAGGTTACCCCGACGCCCAGGCAACCGCCCTTCTTCCTCACTCGGCGATACCGCGCAGCGCTGCCGCGGTCTTTGTTCTTTTTCTTTTTCCTCGCTTCAGTTAACGTAAAAGGGCCTCGAAGTGCAACCTTGCAAATACTGTACAGAACTACTGATCACGGCCAAGTTCGGGGTGCGCCTATTATGCGCGGAAATAAAAAAATCTGATTTCTCGCGACCAAACTGGGGGTGCGCCTATTATGCGAGTGCGCCAATTATGCGAGTAAATACGGTATTCAAAATGAACAAATAGATGTATATATTGATATGCACGTAACCCCCCTGTAAAGGTGGTTTCACTGCAGTGAAAGAGTGCTACACCGTGAATACACCTTTCCAGGGAAAATCCGCACTGCTGCAAAGCCCAACTTGAAGGTTAAATGAACATATTACCCTCACATCGATACTTCCTTTAGGTTTAAAAGCTTTTTATGCCAGATTATGTGCTCTAAGTATAGCAAATTCTAAAACATAACATATTTTACAGGTTATCACTTGCATTCTACCGAAAGTGAAATCCTGCTACTATTCAAAGTTTCCACTTACTATGAACCAAAAAGAATGACATTTGCACATGCCTTGATTCAATTAAAACAAAAATATTGTGCAGGCCAGTTGGCTCATGACAAATATACTTATTTTTCCTTACAATATGTGATATATACCATTCAAATTCAATTCGAAATTATTCGAACCAAATCACTATTTGCTTCGAATTTGAATCGAACTTAAAATTTACTATTCGCACGAGCCTAGTTGACAGTACTCACTCATCAGAAGCACTGACTTATCTTCACTCCACGCTCATTACAAAGAGGTCTTAGGAAGGCTGTGAGTGAACCTGAGTTTAAATGTGACTGAGTGCCTATGGGTTTAAATTAATGTGAATACCCGGTCCACAGCCGATTTTTGAAAAAGCCACTTAAGACTGGAAAAGAGGCCCAGGCAACATCTGCCAAAATGAGTCGAAGACAGCTCACACAGAAGTTTATTTTAGATATATAGTGCACACATGGTACCGATACCACCGCATGTCTCCAGTTAACACAAAATGCAAGCTGGTCACCGCGAGTGTGTGACGCGTAGTAGTACGCAATAGCCGACCAGGTATATCCTCGAGCTCTCTTGGAGACACAATCACTTTCGCGAGATTTCGCGTCGTGTTGTGCGGTGACTGTTACATGTAATAAGCAGATGTGAGCTTGTTAAGCCGTTAGAGGCGTGGTGGCTCACCTTGCATCGTTTCGAGCCGCTGTGCGCCAGCTGGCTGTTTTGTTCGCGAGCCGAGCTGCACGTGATGTTGCGAACACACGTGATTGTATCTCGAATGCGTACGCTCGGGAATATTACTTCAGCTCCTCAGCAAACCTAGCCACATATTTCCAAGCGGGCAATGCAGAAAAAGCCAAAGCGCATGCGGCACAAAGTTTCGTTTGCTGCCACGGCGGTGGTGTTTGTTTACGTTTACACTGGCTGTCCCAGCATTCGATTTTGCAAGCTTCGGGCAGCTTCAGGTTGTCTTGGGATTCCGACACACGTGACCACGGCATTGTTTCCTGTACCAACCAGAACTAGCTGGCTGACCCTCTGGCTAGCTCTGGCTGCTAGCGACCTGCCAGAAGCCCGAAAATCGAAGATCCCCAGTAATGAGGTGCACCATATGATGGTAGTGAAAAAGACACAGCACATTGCCATAAGCTCACATTGTTATTTTCTTGAGCTAGTTGATTTTAATTACCAATACAGCACTAAGAGTGTGCTTAATGAAATGCAAAAGTGATCATACTGGCAAAGTAAATAACTGCTCTGCCTGGATCATGACAACACTCACACAGCCTGCGTAATGGTGAGGCATTAAACTTTTCATGCTGGGTGTTTTTGGCCGTGACAAATCCCCAGTGTCGGCTTGGGTTCGGGAATATCAGAGAAGCTTGAAAGGCAGAGAAACGGCACATTGTGAAGTCAAGATGACAGATAGGGTTGGAAAGGGGATACAAAAACCTCTCTTACTGCTGATAGCAGCAAGTGAAGCCACAGCGGGTGAGCAAAGCAAAAGCAGCGATTGAGTCATGTTTCGGTCTATTCGGAGAGGCAACGGTGTGCAGCCCTGAACTTGACATGCCGTGGCAGTCACACCAAAAGAATGCAATAAAGAAAGGAAAGAACCTGTAAACCAGAGGCAGATGGCAGAAAATTTCTTGCACCTGTAATCGCACAAGTGCTGTATGGTCACCCAGCCCGAAAGAGTAGCGCGCATGGAGTGACCAGTGACCATGCCCTCAAGCAAAGAAGGGTGGGGCGCAGTCGCTCTGTACACTTCGATACATGCACCAACACCACAGCGAGGGGTGAAGATACGTGCTTCGAGAAAAATTCGACAGATGGCGCAACCAGTAAAATCACGCTAAACACATCACCTTTGCGCTTCGGCACAAATTTTCTAACGCACAACTGAGAACGTAATGGTACGTCAGTGACAGCAAAAGGATTAAGGAATGATCGCGGGTTGTTGGTTCTCTCACATGTTCACTGCATTGCTATGCACTGTCTCAGACTAAGCAATTTTGTATTTATGTGATTCAGGACACGCAGTCCGACTCAAAGCCTCAGCTGCAGCAAAACCAACATTCAACACAGGTGGTGCACACTGACCTGGCGCTGCTGTTGCCGACTCATCTCCTCCACCTGCAGTCGCTCCAGCTCGAAGATGACGGGCGCAAAGGATCGCCGACGAGGAGAAGATGATCCAGAAGGCAGAGCGGCCGAAGCTGTACAGGCCCCTGGCCGAACCCCACGAGAAGTGGGCCACGTCGCACACCCCCTGGCGCAGCTTCGGGGGAAACATCTCTGTCAGGCCCCACAACCGCTCGTACAGCGTCTCGTCCAGATCCTGAAGCCGCAAAAGCATTGCAAATTACTTTTTGAAGGAACTCAAAAGTTAGATTAAGTTTGGAATGAGAGAAATATGAGTTACGTGTTAGGGATTTGCCATTGAAAAGTGGGGCACACAGACATGGACACAAGAGAAGAGAAATGGACGACAATGTTTCTCCTCTTTGTTGTGTTCACGTCTGCATGCTTCGTACTGGACTCGCACAGTCATTTTTGATCGCAGTTGGGCCTGATCAGGACCAAATTTCTCGATTGTGATAGGCTACTTTACGCAAGCTGTAGAAGGGAGCCAATCAACATTGAGAAATCTGATCCTGATCTGGCTTAATGATTCAACATAGCACCGTGTGGGACCTGTACACCTTTCTTAGACGACAAATCCAAAGCATGCTTCGAATGATGCACTTCCGTATGAAACAAGACAATAATTTTTAAGGACTTCCAACACTGAAACATACCACCTTTAAAGGGAGCTTGAAAAGTAGGCCTTTAACAATAAGCACACCATTCCTTTTAAACTACACAACCACACAGACAAGAAGTACTTGTAGGTCACCACAAATCCAGAGGACCACAATATACACTTCATTGGTGCAGAACTGCACTAACACTGCAACCAGATACCAAGGTGACCCAGTGACTCTGATCAACACTGCTTCATGCAAGACCTTCTGAAATGACAATCACACTGGCCAATAAAAGAATCGAGCCTTTTTACAAATGCAGTGGTTGTTCAAATGGTTGGTTACAAAACTGTTCTTGAGAATCCCCCATATGCAGGATTTCCATGAATTTCAAGGGTGTAGTACTACACGAGCTGGCCTTCAATAGTGACCCCATTCCCACTATTTCAAAGTGCACGCGGGTGCCTGCTAGAAGCACAAGTCTCACTAATCATGCGCAAAAACGAGAGTGGTGAATTTTGATTTAGCATTGTGCTGAAGCTCCTATGATGTTGTCCTAATAAGCAGGGACAACAAGCTAGCAAGACAAAGCTTGCGAGGCCACTTCTGTAGTTCAATAGAATCAGCGTCCTAACTATTTGTGTTCATCTTCACAGGCACCTCACAGAGGTCACGTGACAAAGATCACTGCTTTGGTTTGTTTGCCGCTTTTTGATTCTTTGGTCATGAACCCACTGAATCAACTAGGCGAACAGAAACAGGGCATCTGTGTAAGTTGACGCCTATTTAATGTGGGGATGCAAGCTGTAGTATCCTAGTACCCAACATATAGTGCAAGCAGATATGAGCAGCAACTATTGCGAGATATTTCGGCATGCTGACAACAAGGTAAAGGCTGCTTCACACCGGCGACTAGCACCGGTCGCACGACCAAGTTAGTCGCTTTGCGACTGGTCGCAAACAGTCGCTTCTGTCGCAAAGCGACTGCTTTTGCTCAGTCGCTCGCTGACGACTTTTCAGTCCGCGCGACTGCAGTCGCAGGACGGTTGGAACCAATCAATGAAGCCCAGAATTGACGTCAGCATTTGTTTGCAACCGGGCTCGTCGCTTTTTCTTTTCTTTTTTTATTGCGCTCCCTTGGCTCACTGATAACGATATCCGGACGTGACTTTCTGGGTTTGCGACTTCCGGTCGCTCGCATGCAGCCTCTGCCGGTGTGAACATCGGTCGCTTTCAGTCGCTTTTTTGGTCGCCAGTCGCAAATGGTCGCGCGACCGGTGCTAGTCGCCGGTGTGAATCCGCCTTAACTCTTCAAGGCATGAATGTCAATTGGTGAAAGCCACTCCTTGATTGCTTGTCACAAAACTTCTGCTAATC
>JALIZH010021050.1:0-25068 GCA_030522465.1 Rhipicephalus appendiculatus
GGTGTCGCTTATATAGGCGCGCGCTCCGCGCAGTCGGTGCCGCCGCCATGGACGAGAGCGCACGTATAAAACGCTCGACGCAGCGGCTCTGCAGCAACGTCGTGAGTCCGATGCATGCATGGTGCTTCGCCCAATTGTCAGCATTTCACTTCGTGGATATGCGTGGATTTTTTTTTTTAACAGGCGACGTGATTAAGGCAAATTTTGGCGAAACAACGCGAAAAGCGGAAAACTGGAAGCACAAACAGGGCCCAGGACAGCACACCTTCCTGTGTGCTCTTGCACTGTCCCGTCGTCCACGCTGTTTCGCCATTATGTAAATAAACTAATTCTTATGATATCGGCGTTCTTAAAAGCTAAGAACTCTTATGATTGCCATGTTATGCGTCCGAAGCTTTTTCGGTATGTGGCGCATGTCAGTGCGAACATATTTTTGGATGCGATACAGCACGAACAAACACTCAAAAGTCGGCGCTCCTCTTGGCCCCCTTCCCTCGGTCCTCGTTCGCACTAAGCGACCATCATTTTTATGGCCTACTGTGTCTTTGACATTTAGTGTAATTTAGACAGAAGTAAAGGGATCATGTGCTGTCTTGCGAGTTACGGATGCACGTACTCAGCAAAAGAAAAAAAAGCAAATGCGCAGCCGGTGACGCTTGGCGTCGCACGCTTTGCAACTTCTACAAACGCAGTATTTTATCTCGTTGTATGTAAATGTCCCCATACGACGAAAAGCGTGCATTAAAATTGATGTGCTCGTTAAGAACTCTTAAGAATGAATTCGTTAAGAACACAGGTACAGGCTGGTTTGTTATTAGGGACTTTTAGCTGAGCGTTTACAATCCGATCCGGTTAGACCAGCCTATGCTAGCGAATTACACACAAACGCGTAGAAGTAACTGTAGTGCGCGTGCGTAGAACGATTGCGCGAACTGCGGAACGTATATCTGGCGACAACTTTCTTTGGCAGCACAGCCAAAGCTACGAGGGTGGAGCGTCTGCACATGTGTTACTACGCCAAGTAGTCAGTTTGTGGGCGATGCCGGTTTTGGTTTCGCAAGCGCGTCCAACATGGGCGTTTTTGTATGAACATCCACGGCTTGTGATGCTATTTGTGAAATATTGCTATGAAAGATAGGTTATACATATTTTAACCGAAAGCTACCACAAGCCTATCGATATCTAAACAGGAGCTCCCGACAGGACACGATATTCGAGGTTGCAGCGGAACTTTTTATGGAAAATCAGCGTAAGCAGTTGGGTTTCTTCGAGGGAACTTCAACTGAGGCATACGGAAACAGAAGGCTGTGAACACGGAAACGAAAGAGACAGGTTTAAATGCTGAGCTTTAGCGCCATAGGTATTACGATATCACTTGCGTGTGCTTTGTTGGTACGTGTAATTGACACACGCATCTTCCGGTAGCGTGTAGCTCTGTGGCAATGCCGTGGCCCAGCATTCCCACCGCTTACGTACACAGACCATCCGGGTTTTCAAGGGCATTCACAGCTCACTGGTGCACCAAATGCAGAGTTTCGTGGGAGAGCTAATAATGTCCACGCACAACTTAGGCAGTTTATCATTGCTCTGTGATCATATCCATGGAGGACGAGCGCTTGTAGCTTCTAGAGGCACATCGAAATAACAATTATGAAAAAAAAGGAAGAATATAATTGAAGCCACGAGTCCTCCCCAGCGTCTGCGTTTCGTCACCCTGAGATTGTTCTGTTCTCGCTATTTCACGCGTGACTTCCGAGATGAGGCCGCGTACATCGCGTCTGGCGAAGCACGCGATTACCGTTATTGGTTCATATGGTGCGCTAACTTCGCGTTGCTTCCTGTTGTATTTTATCTCTTTCCATTTCCTTTTTATTCCCAAGAGTCGAGCCTTAAGAAATCCAAAACGACTTTTTCTTGGCCAGATTGGTGCTTGGATTTCCTAAGTATACTTGATTGTGGCGCGAAATACATTTCGCGAAATAGGGAAAGAAAGCAGAATTTTGTGAAGCGTCTAGCTGCCAACTGTCTAATGACAATTCCACACGAATATAGAGGACAAAGAAAAAAAAAGAAAAAAAAAAGAGAAAAAAAAAAGTCCGTGCATGTGCAGAGAGCCAAGGGGTGTCGTATATACAAGATGAAACAGTATCACGCAAAATGACGGAACGGACACGCAAGAAGAGACCAAGACAAGTGGTGGTCTCTTCTTCTGTGTCGCGTCGTCATTTGCGCAATACTAACTCACGATCCATAGCCAACTCTCCCAAATTGCCACCTTGACATTAGATACACGCACATGATAACGTGTCTTCAAGAAAGCACATTTCTGTAGAATACAATGTTATAGGCGTATCACTGACACAGTCAGATAATTTATTTTTGAAATATAAAAAGCGTCCAACGACACTCTTGCAGTTTCTTCGCTACTTATGCCGAGGATGCACATTTGCGCAAAGCAAGGAGCCCAACGACCGGTCTCACAGCGCGCAGGAAGATGCGCAATGTAACGCTTATAGCCATGCTATTAGCATGCCCTCTCTCTCTCTCTTATTTATGCAACGTCCCATTTGCCCAATGTAGGACCTTCCGCATCTCAGATACATATCCTAGACCACCCCTACAACTAGCGCCTCGTGACGCGTCGCGTGATGCTTCTGGTAGCACCGCGGCGCGTCACGTGTGATACGATGGCACAACTGAGCCAACGAGTTAATGGGGAGCTCACAAGACATGCATTCAATATCTAAGGAACAAACAGCCAGAAAGTTGTTGGTAGATTTCTATTATAAAAATTAAAGGTATGATGGTATCAGCGGTACGTATATTGTATTCTACAGAATTGTGCTTTCTTGAAAACGTGTTATCAGTACCATGTGTCAAAGCCACACCTTGGCTCTCTGTGCAACCACAAAAGGTTTCTTTCTTTCCTGCATTTTCTTGAAATTGTCATTAAATGGTTGGTAGTTTGGGGCTTCACTTCGAAGTTTTTACTTTCTTTTTTTATGCAATATATTTCGCACAGCAATAAAGTATACTTGGGAAAACCATGAGCGGGCCCAGTGATGTTCCGTCCTGGACAGGAGAATTCCCTTTCCGAGGCCCGAAAATTCCCTATTTGAGGCATTTTTCCCCGCATACATCGCCAAAAATCCCCGCATATTTCCCTGCACAAAAAAAGTATATATATATATATATATATATATATATATATATATATATATATATATATATATATATATATATATATATATATATATATATATATATATATATATATATATATATAGTGTTCGACGTGTTTCAGGCTCTTCCCATCGCTTTCTCTTCTTTCCTGCCCAACTCAAAGTATCGCCTCTGAGATCGGCTTTAGTACTACGAAGGAGCTACCTTGGAGCTCGCTTTAAGCGGTATGCGATGCGGAAGGAAGGCTGTACATGCTCATGCACACGGCCACTGCATAAGAAGAAAAGTTTATTATTGTTTTTTTTTTTTTTGTTACTGAGTCAGTTCTTGTTACGCTGCGCATGGTCAACGCAGCGTAATAGACTCTGCGGTGTTTAGCATTACGTATCTATGCATTTTCTAAATAAACACACACTGCCAAATACGTACGTATTGATATTGCGCCTCAAATATGCGTAATATTTGCATTTTGATTGACAATGTTCATAAGTATGAACAGATTCACCAGATCAAGATGGGCGGGCTTTGAGCACGGGTTTAAACTTTCGCCGGGCAGCTGAATCGCTGGCCACACAAACCAGCAGTCAGTCAAATCAATGTCATCAATGTTTCTGCGTTGAATTATTCCAAGAAAGACTATGGTCTTTAAAAACGAACCTTAGAGGCTGTGGTTTGGCGCGCTACATGCGCCAGAAACGATTGCGACATGCGAAAGCCTCATGTCCACAGTCTCTTGATCGTTATAAAAAAAAAAAAAAAAAAAAAAAAAAATTCGCCGCCCCTCAAAATTTCCTGCAATATAGCGAAGATTCCTTTTTTTCCCTTTCGTCCAAAATGACTGTCGAAAATTCCCTGAAAAAGGGAAAATTCCCTGCACGGAACATCACTGAGCGGGCCCATCCTTACTACTGGGGTTTTCCGTCTTCTCCGGACCGAGCCGGTGGCTTCAGTTATTTACATAACGCACCAAATTTCGGCTCTGGAGAAGAAGCTCTAGCAAATAACGGCATGCAACAGCAACAACAACAACAACGACAACGACAACAACAACAACAACAACAACAACGACAACGACAACAACAACAATAATAACAACGACTGCGACGGCAAAAACAAGGCAGACAAGCAAGTAACAGAGCAAGCGATGGAGGCTGAGCTAACTCAACCAGCTTTGCGAAACCACGGCTCAATGTTTCAGCGAAGCATATTTCCTCGTACTCGAGAAGGCTGCAGTGCTATGCGCATACCTTCTTAGAGCCTCAGGATGTTTACCCGCTGAAGACTGCTTTCTTGCCGTTGCAGAACTTTTCCGCAACCCTTTGGAGACCTGCTCGTCCTTCACTACACTGAAGCACAGCTTCTATTCCAGTTCCATCGGCTTGAACGAGGTATACCAATTATTGGGAATGCCCTCACGGTGACAGCGTAAACACTTCAGTAAGGGCGGCACTTGAGCAAGAGCCCCGCCTGCATCATGCCCCCAAAATATTGCAGAGAACAAAACGATAGTCTTTAAATTATTGCACACATTACCCATGGTGTGGGATGTCTTCTTATATATTTGAAGTTTCTTCGGAATGTTTCTCCGAAGGCTTACTTTCGTCATTTTTTCACACCGGGTGTTTCAAGAAATCTGTCCGAAATCCTAAAATTCAGGGAAATATGATATTTGTCCGATGCCTTCACAATTGCTTCTTCTGTAGCCGCAGGCATCTTAAAAAGGCTAAAGCAGACGAGAGCGACGGCAGGGACGGAAAGATCGACAGTATGATTGATTAATTGATATATGAATGAATGAATGAATGAATGAATGAATGAATGAATGAATGAATGAATGAATGGGCTGGATGGATGGATGAATGGATGGATGGATGGATGAATGGGTGGATGGATGGGTGGATTGATGGATAGTTGGATGAACATCAAATGATATTGAAGACATATGCAGCAACAAGTCCTTTACTATTCACATTACTGTAGCCAAAGTCTACAGCATTTCAGGAAACAGAGAGGTGATCCGTCAGGTGCCTGCTTGTAAGTATTCCGCTGCGGCTGTTTCGTGAGATTCAGAAAAGGGAAGTGGAACGCAGCTCGCTATCGTGGTTCATTTGCGCTTGCTGGCAAGTGTAGCCACCGCCTTTCGAGCTGTGTTTACCACCGGCACGGTGGAATTGCTGGGCTTGCAGGCCTACGCTTTCGACCCGCCGCTGGGTGTGTGTCCTCCACGCGTGCTCCCTCAAGTGCGCCTCGCTGCGCACCTATTTACTTCCTCTGCGTCTTAAGGACATCGACCTTTCTGTTTATCAATGGCACGTGCGTGTGCGTGGAAAGGCTGTTGATGCGTATGCTACCTGCGTGCTGTGCTGTAGTTCGGATAGTTTTGCCGCAGCATAGCAATACATATGCTTTAATTCATCACAAGTCAGTTAAAAAGTACGCGCGCGTTTAAACCAGCGCGTACACAGTCCACTGGGCTTATCTACTGATTATTTTCTTTTTATTTGGTGGGTGTGTTCAGATAAGAACGTCGGTGCATGTCCGCCGACCCCCTTTAATTTCACCGAAAAAAAATATATTTTGTTTCCCGAGCCCCCAGGACCACAAAACCACTTTTGGTTTCGCGAGAAAAAATTTCACCTTCTTTAAAAAAAATTCAGAAGTCTCCACTGAGCCGCCACCGCCTCTTTCGAATTTCGCGAAAATGGGATTTCGATGAGACGCTACAAAAACACTATTGTAGCTGTAGGTCCGAAACATTTTCTCCACATACCACGGATAGTTTTTGTTGAGAAAAAATTATTACTTTGCAGTTTTGACGTTCTTCTGTTCAGAAAAAAAAATCGCGAAATCGACACAAAGCTCAATAATGCTCACCTTTAAGATTTTTTTCCTCCGTAAGTATAAACGCCAGACTTCCCAAAGTTTTCCAAAACATTGCCATATGTTTGGTGAACAAGTGTGCTGAATGAAATACCTGAGAGTGTCTTCAAACGTTAACCAGAAATGTTCAACTGAGGACATGTCTCTCAAAATGCAATATTTTGAAGATCATTTAAAAAAAAAACACCATCTTCGATTTTCTTTAAACTCTCCAGAATTAAAGCCAAGCACGTGTTCTAACTTAATCTGTAAAAACATGTTGCATTATTTTTGTGAGGTCGGAACTACGAAGCACGAAAGTGGCCAAATTGACGTATAGTGAGTAACCACAACATTGAGCGAGCATGGAGCAATAGTTGCCATTATCATTATTTTTAGGTGCTGAATGTCATCTGTTGTGCTCGAGGGACAACAGCTTGACAGATAAAACCAAAGAGTTGCCTTAAAGTGCAAATTTGTTCATTTGCGTGCGTGCACGCGTCGCAGTTTTGGTCCTGGCGTAAGGACTAACCGCAAGATTTCTAGAAATGTAGTCAAGTCAAGCTCTCGGAAGGAACTGTTTATTTACCCCTATTGAAGGCACAGGGAGTCATAGTCACAAGTCATAGTCAGACAAGTTGGAGTCACAAACGTCACTGAAGCACTTGTGGGTATCTTGCTCCTGGTGAAGCAACCTTGTGCACACAACTGATTTCGGCCTCAAGGAGGAGAAGTTCGTGAGCTCGATCCCTGTGTCAGGGTGAGCCGCTGTAGACAAAATGTTTCCCGAATGGACCTGGTCATCAGCCGTTTTGAAACGTACTCTTTTTGTCCTTTAGAACTAATTGCTATGAAATCTTTCTTGTGTGGGCTTTGTTGGGTGGAGTTGAGCTCATCGTCAGTATAGTATTTCATTGCTGCCTGTATGTTTTCTGGCTTAGCTTCGATCTGGTGTAGAGGTTCGGATTTGACCACACCCGGGTGTCTGTATTTTCTGGATTTCCGAATGAGGTGCCGAGTTGCGGATGGAATCATTTCTTAAATATCTTGATGAGAAAGGTTCACTGGGAGCAATGTCAGGAGGCGGCAGCGTTCATAGTATGATTTGCAGGTATCGAATGTGTGCTTTAGGTTGCACAGCCACTCGCGACACGTGCTGCAGGTTTCCGCTGAAGGACCAGGTTTCTCTGTAGTGCCGTACGCTACTGTAAGGACAGTAGAAATTGTTCTGGAGATAGCGCCCTCGATCTCCGCTTTCTTACGCTTGGCGTAAGACACTCGGCATTGTGCTTTCACTTTCGCCGGAATTTTCGGGGTTGTCACGTCGGTTGTCTTAACGAGTACGTTTAGCTCTTCGACAGCAATTTGTTCGGAAACAAAATTTGCGTCAGACTGAGATGCATCTGGAGACTCTACGGCGATCTCTTTCAAGCGGTTTAAACAGCTCTGGCACAAAATGTCGGTTTCTCTGATGGATGAGGCTTTTTCTGGCATGCGCTTCCTTAGTAAGGCGACATTCAAATCTTTCACACATCGAAAGTTCCGCTTCTAGGCAATCTTCTTCGTATGTCTCTTTCGGTAGTCAGCGCAAAACGCTCGATCTGAGCTCCACAACGTGGCCATCAATACCAGGGGAGTGTAATACGCGCAGGCGTACTCACGTTCGTTCACCAGCAGAGGACTGACGGGTTGTCGACGACGAATGGAAGTGAAAGCCGACGTTCTCTTATTACTTCGACATTTCTTAAGCGACTTGAGCTGTTTCTTGTTGATGTTCTTTTTTTTAGGGAGCGGGTGAGCGCAGTCGTGCTGCAGAAGCGCCGCTTGTGCCGACACGCATCGTCTGCGTTATCGCATTACCGATGTGCTATGGGAAGCGATAAATATCCAGCGGTAGATCCTCTGCAGCAACCTCCTTTATGAGGCGTACGCAGGCTCACAAGCACGAAAAATTTTGAAAGCGATTCCTGCGAAGAGTGTGACTCAGCAACGCGGCACGCTCAGAGCCTGGGACCCGTGTAGAAGTTTTTGTGATTTGCGTAAAAAAATGTAGTAATAATTTCCTCTTCAAAACCAACTGTTCCTGTTATATTCCTGATAATCCGTCGATCCACAGAAGGCATTCGCGACCTAAAAATAACGATAATGGCAACTCTTGCTCCATGCTGGCTCAGTGTAGTGGTTACTTACTATACGTCAATTTGGCCACTTTTCGTGCTTCGTAGTTCCGACCTCACAAAAATAATGCAACATGTTTTTACAGATTAAGTTAGAACACGTGCTTGGCTTTAATTCTGGAGAGTTTAAAGAAAATCGAAGATGGTGTTTTTTTTTAAATGATCTTCAAAATATTGCATTTTGAGAGACATGTCCTCGGTTGAACATTTCTGGTTAACGTTTGAAGCCACTCTCAGGTATTTCATTCAGCACACTTGTTTACCAAACATATGGAAATGTTTTTGAAAACTTTGGGAAGTCTGGCGTTTATACTTGCGGAGGAAAAAAATCATAAATGTGAGCATTATTGAGCTTTGTGTCGATTTCGCGATTTTTTTTTCTGAATAGGAAAACATCATAACTGCAAAGTAATAATTTTTTCTCAACACAAACTATCCTTAGTATGTGGAGAAAAGCTTTTGGACCTACAGCTACAATAGTGTTTTTGTAGCGTCTCATCGAAGTCCCATTTTCGCGAAATTCGAAAGAGGCGGTGGCGGCTCAGTGGAGACTTCTGAATTTTTTTTAAAGAAGGTGAAATTTTTTCTCGCGAAACCCAAAGTGGTTTTGTGGTGCTGGGGACTTGGGAAACAAAGTATATTTTTTTCGGCGAAATTAAAGGGGGTCGGCGGACATGCACCGACGTGCTGTGTTTGTTGTCATTTAAAGGATTTTTTCCTCGTCATCCATAACGGCTCAAGTTTGTTGGCGAAGTGACGCAACTGTGATGGACTCTGGCGATGAACGCAAAATATATCATCTCAACGGTTTGGCACGCAAATTCCCTCAAATTATTACTATTATCCACCTTCCTATCAACCTCTATCCCAAAGGACGCTCGCAAATGACGGAACTGAGTTAACTATAGCGAGTAGGCATGCCTTGAATAATGTTGCGGACGAGGCCTGCCGTACGTATCTCGCATATAGAGAAACCTTTTCCTTGTCCTCTCCTTTGCGCAGTCACCGATATCTTTAAACGCACAATCAGAACGCTTCCGGCAATTCGATGCTACTCGCGTGCCGGTGGAGGAGCAGGGAGCTTCGGTTAATCTTAGGAGAACAGCGTGTGAGCTGGTGACCCGTGCTCGGCTTGGTCGCCCCAGATTTTGCCTTCCGGCATCGCTCAGGCAGCTACGGAGCTGCACGAGATGCTCTGCTTGTGGTAATCGGCTTAACGTAGGCACTAAACATTGAGGCCAAGCGCGTGGAGCCGACTAACGTAAAATGCTTAGGACCACCGTGAGCACGATCGCAAGGTCTTCCTCAGATAGATAGATAGATAGATAGATAGATAGATAGATAGATAGATAGATAGATAGATAGATAGATAGATAGATAGATAGATAGATAGATAGATAGATAGATAGATAGATAGATAGATAGATAGATAGATAGATAGATAGATAGTGACGAAAAGCAGTCAGTGCAATCATTCGCATGCGCGGTTTGCTACCCTACATACCATGCGAGTAGCCAGAATTTTGTTTTGAAAAAAGGGTGGGTGAGTTCAACGACCCTTTTTGTATGTGCGTGTAAATACACACGCAATCCTTAACAATTTGGGGGGGGGGGATGTAGACAACCCCTCTCCCCTCATGGCTACGTCAGTGATACACACCAAAAAGGTGTCGAAATATAAAAAGAAGGATGGAAGGAAGGAACAATGACTTCATTGTCACGGATGCATGGAACTGCACAAACTTGAGTCTCATTGTAGAAATGGAACAAAGTACGTCATCGAGTCAATTTTACAAAACTTATCCAGTCTTAGTTGGAGTCATTCAAGCAGTCAATATCCCGAGTGCTCATCAAACGTTTTTCGCTATGCATACGTGCATTTTCGTAACATCTTTCAAAACGCCATGTCTTATTTTGCGTCATGTCTTAGTTTGCGCAAACAACGCCGTAATTTTATTGCAACTGCACGGACGTTCGAGGCGCGTTTGTGCCTTCGCCGTCGGCTTTCTCGTGCTGTCGTGATATCTTGGTAGTTAATCACATGCGTGGTCCGCTGGTGCAGTTCTAAAAGATCTCCAGAGATGCGTTGTGGTTTTGATTACGGAAGTGTAGAAGGCAAGTGAAGGCACCATCTCTCTCAACCCAGTCGATTCTGTTATCTTGGACCTCTTAAACACAGGGCAAATACGACAAAAACAGCAGATGAATAAACGACACACCTTAGCGATGGTATTCTTCTGATCTTGTTGTATGCGCTTTGTTCAGATGCTCGAGAATCGTTACCAACTAGCACAGCCACCGTTTCTTCTGATATTCAGCTGGAGTGAAGGCAGTGCCTTGGCTTCCGCTGAGGCACTCATCCTAACCCTACTGAACAGTATTGTGCAGACAGGCAACTCCGTTCAAACAAAATGGTAAAATGGAGGCCGTATCATCACAGGTGTCAGGAGTAGTGTTACAGCGCTTGGACGGAGCTTGGGCGAAGCAATTACGAGCAGTATCAATCTACAAGGATAAGTCCGCCTGCAGCCTTCTTCTCTTCAGCAGAAAGATCGCTTTATATCAGTTGCGCAAGTTGCGAAGGGCACGTGTTTCAGACAGTGCCGAAGAGTAGTACTGCGTGCATATGTACAAAACATAGCGTGAAAAGACAGTCTCGAGGCCAACCACCCGGAAGTAAGCGCACGGCTTCTCGACGCCGCCAAGGGACGAGCAGCAGGAGGAGGAGAAGAGAATAGAAGACAGTGAATCAGGCAGGAATCTGAAAGGGAAACGCTCATACTCAAAAGGGAGCAAGTGGCACATTAATCATAAGATTCACTATATAGTGGGCGGTTTATTTCGGTCCTGTTTGGGGCAAGAAGAAATGCAGAAAGGGTTAGCCTCTTCGTTTCGTCTTTAGCTTCTCGTTTCTAAGGAAGAAAACGCGCGCAGGGCTCCTTTATTTTCTTCGCATTTGATCTTAGTCTAATCTCTCGGCTGCCACAAGGCGCCCTCGCGTCGGAATAGCACTTAACTTAAAAAAAACCGAAGAAGCCGAAGAGAGTACGTGAGGGGGACACCGACGCCAAGGCGCCTAGCACTCCGGCAGCTGCCTAGGTCGTGCTTTTAGTTTGTACCGCCTTTTTCGCGTTGTAATTAGCGGCGCCGGCTTCACACCTATAACCGTATGCTGTCGCGAAAGCACGCGGTGATAATGCCGCCCTCGAATATGTGGTGCTTCCTATTGCTTTCTCGTGGCGGATCGCGTCTCACCGTGTCAAAGGAGGTGCGTGGACTTAGTACCAAGTGCGGTTCCTTCCAGATAGAGGCCCGCTGTGCGCCAGACAGTAGAGGTTAGAACACTGGGTTAATCACGATGGGATCGGGACGACGACTCAACTACAAGCATGCAGATACGATAAGTTCCTGTTTGCGAACAGTTTTATGGTAAATGGAGGGCTAGTTATATATTCGTAGCGGTGTACTGCTGCGGATAGCACTCTACTCTTGTTAGGAATTCTTCCACGGCTTTGCACTTCAAAACGGGCGCAAGGTTCAGCGCCAGGGGGGAAGGGGGGGGGGGATGGGATAGCCTAGAATTTTCTCCGGCTCCAACCCCCACCACCCTCCCCCCCAAGAGTGAACATAGCCGTACCATTACAGGAAGTTTCCCCGCATCCTTGCCCCCTAAATGAGCTCACGTCTGGTGATAGCTCCCCCCCCCCCCCCTCTCATCCAGTGAACAAACGAGGCGTTCCGCCTGGTGGGCACTGTTCTGTTGTTATATGAAGCTGTCAGGATATGGTGTGACAGCGTTTGAGTTAACGGCTTGTTTACCATCTAGAATAGAACAGCGCGAATGCGAAGGAAGACCGTGTCTTTGTCTGCTTTGCAGTTTGGTGTCTCTGTTGGTTGGTAGCAACTTTATTGTTTGTCCGGCAGAGCTTTCGCCGACCGGGCCTTAGGTCTCCCACGTGGCGGTGTCTCTGTTCTTTGATGATTTTTCATAATGCGTAACTATTTTAAGTATTGCAACAATTGCGTGTTATTAAACGTAAAGGTGCTCTATTAACTTCACTACATCATAATTGCACTCTGAGAGTGAAGAAATTTTAACAGAAGCTGATATTTATGTGACGAAGCTGCTTCTACGACTCACTGCACACAGTTTTTCAGATGTCTGTGTCGCGTAAAATATTTCACGTTGAAACTGGCTGCACGTAATCGCTGTTTCACTGCAGAAGCAAGAGCAAGGACGCAGCAGACCGAACTCAGTTCCGTTGCCACAACGGTGTTTCCTTGCTTGTCTCGTTCCGTTCGTACAAGAACCTTGCAGCGCTCGTAACATGGGTTACCTCTCACTCAAAAACCAAGCTGAAGGTGCTCTGTAGAAAAGCAACGCGCAGTCAGAAGTACACTTCCGCTAAACGGGTGACAGGGCGAGGTTTGATGGACCCATCTGTCAGCGCGTGTGTCGCTGCGTCCTTGCCGGGCTAAGTCTCCGAGAGACAGTGGGCGCTTTTTTGGGCACTTCTATACCGTCGCTTCCTCACCGCACCCTTTTGTACAAGCCCGAGGCTGTGCCAGGCACATTGCCAAGTGAGAGAAGAACTTGCTCCGAAAGGCCGACTGGTTCCCATTGTTGCGGTATCCAGAGTCGCAAAATCTGGGCACTCATGCTGATATCTTTTTGTTATTGTTATTGATTTGGCTTGCCATGCCGCAAAATGCCGGAAAGAAATGGTAAGAACGGAGGCCCTTTTTAAGGGCATGTTGGAAAATCTACTAGTTAAATGCACGGCCCATGAACTGTGCTCCACGCGTCTTGTCGCGTTCCCCTTCTCACCTTCGTTCCCATCTCTTGGTGTAGCTTTAATCGATTTACACCCCTTAATGCAAATCTTCAATCATGAACACTGCTAGTATTTAAATAACGTGAAGCAATGTCGCCCTAAAATTCAGGAGATGCTCAGGCGATACAGTGGCGAGCTATGTAGGCCAGGCTGCAACATCAGCACCACCGATCTTGACCTTTAACGTCGACTGCCTGCTAACATGCATCGCTGACCGCGCGACCCTGGCAGAAATATCGCGCTGAGGCCACAAATAGACGCGGGGCCGCACGAATTCTCGGGTGGTCGAGACTGGCTAACAGCGCCGTCCCCAATGACTCTTGTCGCGCGTCACCGAATCTCCCACTTAGGCATCGCTCTGTGGCCGCACGTTGATCAGAGAGCAACGACGTGGGGTCTGAAGTCGGAAGTGGAGGGTACGTTTGTCGGAAACATATTACACGATGTCGTACTCAGGCGAGGTCGCTCGAATGGCGATGACGCACACCCACGCTGGCGTCATTCGTAATCCAAGCGCTGCTGTATCAGTATTCCTGCATCACGGTATCTTTCACGTCATATCTTCTTTAGCGAAATCTCATTGCTCCATGGAGACCGCTGTTGACTCCATGACAACGCTGTTCACGTTATGTGTAATTATTTGCCCTTTGTGTGTTTCCCTGTGTATGTCAGGCCGTTTAGTACAATGCGATTTTGCACGTGCACATGCGAACTTATTTTTGCTTACCTGAACACGTGCTCGAATATTTGTGACTCCAGTGATGCGGGATTGTACTGTGGTTCTACGAACACTGTATCACACCTTTTTTGCTATCTCAATTTTTCAGTATTGCAGATTTCGTTTGCTAAGCGAGAAGGACAAGCCGGTGCCGCCGTGAATGCACCAACCTTTCCTATTCGTCAGTGCTAATAATAATAATAATAATAATAATAATAATAATAATAATAATAATAATAATAATAATAATAAAATGTTACACGGCTTCTGTCTGCAATAGTGTATGGTAAGCATGGTTCTTCATCGGGGAGATGACCTTGGCTGTCTCGCTAAGGGATACTTAATGCGTACCTGCTAAACCATTTTAAAAGAGATGATGTCCGTGGTTAAACTTGTGTTGTACCAGCGCTAATCTCGTTTTTTTTTTTTTTGCCGTGATTTGCACTGGTTAACACTGCAATGGTTACAATTGTGTATGCTTATACGAACACTATGAGTGTGCGAATACTCCCTTTGAGCTCCACCACCAACTAAAGGCAGCCGAAAGGGCCCAAGAACTGGCGGAACGCCACCACGTTCCTGCCCCGACTCGGGCGTCGCCACGGTAGCGGCTGCTAGGGTGTCCCTCATGGATCGCCCGGCAGCTTAAGCTCCTCAGGACCTTTAATTAAAGTTCTTGACTGACTGACTGATTCAAAACGATTTTAGACTTCGGCGTTCGAAGTTGTATTTTCGTTCCGTTAGAATACTTCGTAAGCAACAACCATTCATGCACTCTGTACAGAGAAAGAGAAAGACCGCTGCAAATGGGTGGTCGTCTGAATGGTTCTGTAGTGCAGAGTTACGCGTATTGTTCTTAGAAGAACTACTTCTCGAATGAAAAAGAGCTCAGGAATGCGGAGATCTACACACGAGAGGATAGAATCAGACAGCACAAACTCCAATGTCTGTGTTGTCTGGGCTCTCTTGTGTCCGTCTCTGCATGACGTCTACTTTCTCTTACGTAAAACGCCCACCATGTAGCTCAATTTTCCGTCATTCTAGTTTCTTTAATTCATTTCATAGTTTTTTTAATACGCCGGCAGCCAGTAATCCTGTCTTTTCTTATACTCCTTTACCTTTACCCGTTCACGTCCACATCGCTACTTCATTCCACAGCCCTTCACACACTTTCCAGAAACATATCTACGTCATTTTGGCTAGCCTTTTCATATGACGCCTTTTTCTGCTCTGCTTCCGCCTGCGTGATTTGTACTGTCCGTGCGCAACACACACAGCGCAATCAAGCACGAGCGTACGCTGGTAGACCGAATAAAGTATCGCGTTTGTCAACACAACCCAAAAGGCTCCTATCGATATTTCTATGCTTCGTCGCTGGCAGAAAGTGCAATGGCCGATCTTTTTCCCTCGACCGACTACGTTTGACGCCCTGATCAGTGGGTCGGTCGATGTGGGTGCAATGCATCGAAGAGTGCATTTGCGCCTCCCTGCCGCTACGGCATAGCCGCCCTTTCTTTTTCTTTTTTTTTTTTCTTATTACTGTCGGCTCGATGGTCTCATCTTACAATCCTTCCTTCTATAATACTATCATCTGCATTACCCTCACATCTGCGCTGTGGTGCCCTACTGCCCACGCACGTAGTAGACGTACACGCATCGTACCACACACCACCCCGACAACCCTTACCCCCGCACTCTTACGCCTCCGTACTAGGCGAGTCTGATCACGTCTTTCGGTGCCCTCGTCTCAACGTCCCAGGTTATCGCCCACCATTTACCAATCTACCTCGACATCTTTAACCTGCTAATGATCCGCGACCTGTCGATGACAAAGCGATGCGATTCCTGCGAGTACTTTATCCCGCTGACACACGTTTCAAGCTTCCCTGTCACTATCCCGTTGAGGATTAGGCGTACGTGGCAGAAAATTGTATTTACGTGCTTATCTGACGAGCAGAATTTGCTCAGAAAAAGAAAGAGAGACAGAGAAAGCAAAATATAAAAGGCAGTGGGGTTAACCAGGTCAATACACAGTTTGTTTACGCTGGGCTGGGGCAAGGTGTAATGCTATGGAATTACAGGGAGGAAAGACAGGAATCTTGCTTTAGGAAGAATACGAAGACGATGTACCAACGATTTTCTGGGAAGGCATAATAACGTAAAATTGGCGTGCCTGCGTTCTGGCTGTTCCGGACATTCTTTTTCAGATCTACGCGAAAATCTATGGAGATTCTTCCTCGGCTAGTCCACACAAAAATCAAGACAATGTGCTGCATCGCTTTTTTTTTCTATGTTTAAGGAAGACGGAAGTTATTTACGTATGTATGAACTAACTTAAAGGACCTAGCCGATTATGCACGCTACTCTCTTGGGGTAAGCTGCAGGTCACACAACTCAAGTTAGCCAACTGTAGTTGCAACGTCACTGAAACGTCTCTGCAACGTTATCGCAATCTCATTGTAAGTCAGTGGAATGTCTACATTGCATTGTGCCCGTAGCGGAAATACACATACACGCACACACACACACAAGCCCACACACAGGCTCAGGAACAGGGGGATATTTTACAGCTGTCAAAAGAGAAGCGTTGGCAAAGGCATTTTTGTGGCAAGGACCGATCGCTTTGGCCTGCACGCATAGAAAATACCGCGACCTATTGACGCTACAGTGCCTCCTTCCTCTTTGGCTAATTCGGACGTTTCCTTTTCTGGCTCACGTTCTCTCGCAGCGAAATACACCAATTCGGTGCCAGACGCCTTGGCCGAGGTCAGGCGCTTCGCGATCGAGGCCAGACGGGGGAATAGCTCTCGATATCGCCGCAGTGTCCGGCCGCCCGCGCCGTTTATTTGCGGAAGCCAAGGCCGACAGGACGAATCGTTCAGAAGGGAGACGACAGCCAGCACGTTTTGTGCCCTGGCTATTTTTGCTCCGCGTAGGAGCGAGACAGAAGGAACATGGCGCAGATGACAGATAAACTGGGAACAAATGGTCCAGCATGCCACCATGTTGAAATTAGGAGCCTATCCCTTATCGGGAAAAGGGAAGGCGAGCGAAGCTTGGCACGCTCACGCAGTGCCTTTCTTTCTCTCTTTCTTTCTTTCTTTCTTTCTTTCTTTCTTTCTTTCTTTCTTTCTTTCTTTCTTTCTTTCTTTCTTTCTTTCTTTCTTTCTTTCTTTCTTTCTTTCTTTCTTTCTTTCTTTCTTTCTTTCTTTCTTTCTTTCTTTCTTTCTTTCTTTCTTTCTTTCTTTCTTTCTTTCTTTCTTTCCTTCTTTCTTTCTTTCTTTCTTTCTTTCTTTCTTTCTTTCTAGTGCAGTGCGCAATGCTCCCTCGTAACTTTTCCCTTCCCCCATGCAGGGAATCGGACTTTCACCCACGTGCTTAGCAGTGCAACACTCCTATTGCTTCTGGCAAAAACGATGGTAATTCGTTCATATCCAGACACCAATGAAATCTGGCATCGTGAACTGACAAGTGACCTCGACTAAAGATTAGATCAACTATTGGTAAACGGTGCATACAAATACGCAAGAGACCGGGGCACCTTCGAGGACCGCATTTCTGCACAATCGAAGGCGACGGGTTTTTCGTACACGATGCCGCTGCCACCGAAACCTGTGTCTCGTAATATGTTCATCTTGAAAAAACAATGCAAACAAAAATAAAGCGGCAGGTTCACATCTTTACCGGGCGGAGTTTGCACTCGCGTTTTTGCTCGGATTTGTTTGCTTCCGTTCCAAACTTTCGCGTTTTACACTGCGCGTGTGGGCACAGCTGCTTTAAAGGGGCCATGACACCCAATTTTCGATCATAATCTGTGTTATTCGGGTTAATCCTTGAGCATTCACAAATAATCTGGCGAAATCTTAGCGCATTTGGTCGAGAACTTAATTTATTATTGAATATTTTTACAAACACGTGAGTGGCCTGAGAGTCGCGCAACACTGGTGCACTCGCGAGCCGGGACGTAAAAAGCAGCTGGCTGTGCGAATGTCTGCATTGCGGCGAACTGTATTGTTCCGTCGTCAGCTGCGCGTGAAATCGAGATATTGGAGCTTTCTTCTGCTTGGCACTGAAATTGAACAATTTACAGCGGCTGAGACTGTTAGAAGGGGACGGCACTGTTCCTTGGTGTACATGTCGTCACAGGTGCCATGACAAGATGGCGGTCGCCGGCGGTGGGTGGGATTTACAGCCGGTGACTTCTAGGGCCTTTTGAGCCCTGAAATATTCTTTTACGGCCCACTTTTCATATCTGTATAGGCATAATAGACCATCTACTTCTAGTTTTCGCTGAAAACCACAAATTGTTGGGGGGACCGTGTCTTGGCCTATTTAAAGAAGTAGAAAATTAGCAGATAGCTAATCGGGCCTATTGTTGACAGCGCCGGATATGCATTCTACAGCGCGCAGTGACGAAGGAATCCTGGTTTAGATGTCGTTCCTTAATATTAACCGAAAACCATTGCATTATACTCTGCACAAGTACATTTCACTTAATCTTGAAGCCAGACAAATTATTAGCGGAGCATGCGCTCTTTATCGACAATTCCGACTTATTGGTTCTCGCATTAAAACTGTTCGCCAGAGTCAATGGCCACAAATGGCGTCCTCAGACACACCGTTAGTGACTACTACTGCCCGTTGGCAACCTGCGCTGGCAGAGTGAAAGCTTTAGGGCGAAGAGTAAAACTATAGCGTCGCCGGGGTCATGCTACGACTTTCTTCAGGCCTGGGAATCAAATTTTTAAGTGCGAATGCACTTCTTAAGCGACCCCGAAAACTCCGCCGGCATCCGCGCTCCTCCTCCTCTCCCCTAGCAACGGCGCGAGGAGCGGAGAGGAGCGTCTGTAGCAACGGCGCAGCGACGTCACGCCCCACGAGACTGCGCGCGCTCCGCCCTCCGCTCCGTGGCTGCTCGCGCCCCGCGCCGGCTCCGCACCGCTCTCCGCGCCGAGTGCTTTGCACTTAAAAACGGCCAGACCTCCGTGGGTCGGCTGGCGCGTGCTCTCTCGCTGCCGTCTCCTTCGCTCGGCTCTGCAGTTTAGTCGCGCGCGCCCCCTCATAGCATCACCCCGTGCTTCGCACTTCCTCATACTCCCCTTCGGGGAAATGCGGGTATTTTTTTGCTCACAATCTCTCAAAAAACCATGTCTATTGACCCACTGCATCTGCACAGCACTTTAAAAGTTTCCATGGAAAGGCTTATCTACGACATACAGCTGATACTGAGTTTGTACTTTTACTCCTGGGAGACTGTGCTGACAAGCTCAAAGGTGCTATAGCAGCGTCGGCTGATCCAGCAGGCACGTGGTGTGGCTCGAGTAAATGGTGCCCCGAGAGAAAGAATAGAGAGAGAAAGAAATAGAGTGAGAGATAGCGAGAAAAAAGAATAAAAAGAATGAGGAAGCAAGCGAGAAATAGAGAGAAAGAAAGGGATGAAAGAGGAATAAAGATAAATAAATGTAGAGAGAGAGACAAGGAAAAAGTAAATGAATAGAAATAAATAGAGAGAAATACATAGAAGGAACAGAGAGAAGTGAGAATAAATAGAGGAAGAAAGAAAGAGAAAACTTGCAGTACTTATAGAAACCGCAAAAGCCAGGACTACGTAGGGGGGCCATCAGCTCCGCTGTCTCTTTAGCATTGCACCTTTAGTGCAAATTAAGCTACGCTTTTTTTCTTTTCTTCTCTTCACTCAAAACGGAGCCTGAAAAAAGGAGGGGAGGAAGGAATAACTTAGGTTTCGCAGTCACTTTCCAGCTTGAGATTAATTACTTATTTTCTACTATTTGATTTTTGTCCTCTAAATTTGCGGATAAACATGAAACGCGAGGTCTTTCACTGAACATAGTAAATTACCGCGTGCGCTTTTTCATTCTGTTCGCTGATCAAAGGATGTGCTTCCGATTACTGCTATAGTGACGCAAGTAAGTACGAGACATACGTCTCTGTGGGCTCCTTTCTATACGTAGTGAGGTGCGCTTCCGCGGGACACGCTTTTTGTACGCGCAATATGACGCAGGCTCTACCCTCCTGTCGCCTCGGTTGGCGCATTACGCAAGCACTGTTAAAGGGACTGTCTACCGCTCGGAAAAGTTTTTTTGGATTTTAGTGAAAATGGGAAGATTCTTTGTCACATCGACGGCAACTAGTGTGCTTTTGTCCAATAAAAATATAATTATATTTTTAATTAGGCTCTGAAAGTCGTGGAAGTATGACCGCTAGCGTCACCCGACGGCAATGTGGTTCAAGCTATTGGCAGGACAAAAACACCCCATATGTAGGCTTATTTTGCTTGAAAACAAATATGTGTATCTTAAAAATGCATGTTATGCACTTTTGGTAGCTTTCCCTGGCGTCAAAGAGTAATTTTAGCGGGATTTTTTCTCGCGCTTTGAAAGAGGCACCCGGTGGCGCTGCCGGCGCCGCGTGTGCTTGCCTGCCTACCGAGGAGAAACGCGAGCACGGCGTCCGGCGCCGCTCAGAAGAAAAAAAAATGTCTAAAACATCTAAACACAATTGAAAAACAGCGAGGACCTTCTCTTCTGTGAACCACGTCTCATGTTTGGCATGAGTGGAACCACTACAGTTTGTTTCACAACGCCGCCGTACCAGAGTTGCTGGAGCACCCCAAGTTTTCAGATCGATTGCGGGGCTTTTTTCAGGCTAACTAAACAAAAGCATGAAAGAACGCGGTAAAAATACTTTATATGACAGTTTAAGAGCTCTAAACTACCGCTACGGTAATTGTTTTATTATTAAACAAAACATAATTCAACCTGCAAAAACTGCATGTGGTTCTAGTTTTCGACTTTCACCGGCAGAACCATTGTCATCACGTGCAGTTACCAGTGTTTGCGGGCGTCTTCACACCAATAGAAGATGACAGAACGTAGATCGAACAATTCCGTTTTAAAAATATCTACTCGCTTTCCAGAGAAACCGCTGCAGGGTTGGACTCTTCAGATGGTATGCTTTCTATTTCGACACAAAACAGAAAAGCAATAAAGCATGGTAGACAGTCCCTTTAAGGTTTTCTCGTCGGCGGGGCAGTAGTTATACCGCCAAGATTGATTACGATAGCGGCTTCCGACCTCGCTGATTAGCGGCCCTCGAATGCGCTCGCGCACGACGCACCGTTATGTCGGGGCCGTCCATTTATCAAACGCGCCGTTCACGGACGTCAACGCCTGAAGCTACGCTTATGGGCCGCAAGTCGCTAGAATGCCGGATGTCCGTGAAATCGTGAAATTGAGATGCCTGTCACGTACCTCTTTAAGGATGCAAGTTGCCTGCGTTTGGTGAGACTTGAGGAGTGGTACGGTACACTCACCGATACGGAAACGCCTGGGAAGGTGAACGTCACCCGTTGCAGTGCCAAAATAAGCTATCGTGCGTGATGGCCGATTGCAGCGGCGGTATATAGAAAGTGCAACGCGAATTGTAGCAATCTGATTTCAGAAGCAGTGTAATGCGCAACAGTGTAGCGGTAGCCTAACCGGAAGAGTCGTCACTGCTCTTCAATAAGACATCAGTACAACTTTACCATAGGCGGAGAGTTTTCATTTTGCCGGAGGGGGCGGGGCCCGGCTTGCTCTTTTTCTACATTGTTCTCCCTGTCGCTTCATATATATATATATATATATATATATATATATATATATATATATATATAGAGATAAGCGAAAAATGCCGTATAGGCTGCTACTCGGTGACTGCATCACATAAAATCGATTCCCACAATGAGTGGGACCCGCCTATTTTCTTTATTGACATGCATTACTCTGCTAAAACATGCACCAGATATAAGACAGTGGTCTAATGCTGGTACAGGAAGCTTTAATCTTCAATTTGTGATGGCCAAAAATAATTATCAAGTGGTATAAAATACAATTTTCTACCACTATAGAACACTAAGAGGTCGCCTCAGTTGTCTGTTAACACAACATATTCTGTACATACAAATCTCCTTGCGGGGAATTATTAACGGAGTGTTTCACTTGTCACTGGTCCATGATCGGACTTTTAAAAGCCTGAAATGAAAAAGCGAGTATAAACAGCCCCCCTTTGAAATAAATAGCTGCCAGACAGGAGGCCAAACACTCGTTGTCAATGGACGGGGACCTAAGCCAAGCTCTTAAAAAATATCCCAAGCAGGCGCCGGGGGGGAAGGGGGGGGGGGGCTCCACCCCTTGTGAAGCCGTCCGGGGGGGGGGGGGGGGGTGCCGAGCCCCCGAGCCCCCCCTGTACTCTCCGCCTATGAACCTTACCGTTGTAAAGCAGCGTGTTGCCAAAGCGCAATAGAGTTCTTGCAAACTGCAGACGTACGCTTATATAACGTCGCGGCGCGTGGGCGATGGTACGTCACGGGAATTCGGGAGAGTCGAATATTTATTGCACTTGCCACATATAGCATCAGAAGCATGGCGAAATAGAATCCACTCGCTTTCTTGTATTTTTTGTTTGTTTGTCTGAGTGCCACATAAATGCA
The DNA here is from genome assembly GCA_030522465.1 of Rhipicephalus appendiculatus. Taxonomy (NCBI): domain Eukaryota; kingdom Metazoa; phylum Arthropoda; class Arachnida; order Ixodida; family Ixodidae; genus Rhipicephalus; species Rhipicephalus appendiculatus. The sequence goes on from JALIZH010021050.1 coordinate 22,264, forward strand.
ATGAAGCTGTCCCGTTTATTTTTTTTTTATTTTTTTTTGCGACACACAATATTGCGTGTCGCCATGTTTGCTCAACGGAATGGCGTCGAAGAACATACACTGACTTAGTTCATGCGCTTGTATCTCCAACCAATATCTATTGCGACAAATCCCGACTGCATAGAGCGCGCTTATTTATGTTGGAATTGCCCTTTGCCACTTGCTGTTCTCGGCATTTATGCGAGGACATTTTGCAATAAAACAAGGCGCCCACTATGGGTATGACGCCTACACAGATATTTAGTCGGATGATTTATAAGATATTGCGAGCGCTTTCCTCTTGGCATATGATGGATATATGCGGCCGTAATTCAACTTAATGTATTTTCCTCAAGACGTTCGCAAAACTAAAATACTGCAAAACAACGTATGTAATTTAAACAGGGGCATCAGGGATTCTTGCAACAGGTTAAGATGAATATGAAGAAGAATAAACTTTAGGGTTGTGAACTATTGTGCTTGACTGTAATAGTTAGAGGTGTACAATCATAAAGCGCTTGTGCCATAGGTTGGCAAAAAAAAGTGAAGCACACTCAGACTCACCCAAGAAATATATCTTGCGCTATGGACTCACTCGGACTCACTCACCAAAATATTACTCACCGGGACTCGCAAACCTACTCGCCGACCTATGAATAGTGCTATGGGCTCTTGATGGAAAGAAAGCACGTTAGCCTAAATAAGTATGATCAGGGCGCTATCAATCAATCAATCAATCAATCAATCAATCAATCAATCAATCAATCAATCAATCAATCAATCAATCAATCAATCAATCAATCAATCAATCAATCAATCAATCAATCAATCAATCAATCAATCAATCAATCAATCAATCAACGCGTGGACATCGTTTATGACGGGTGAACATCATTGCTTTTGTAAATGGACATTTTTCGTGCGTGAATATTGCATTACTACGCATTACACGAAGTTATTGGAAAACTTCGTGGCGCGAATCATTTTGTAAGAGAAGAGGCAATGTATATCTGCGCATATAACGCGCTATATTTTGTGGAGTTTCCTTGTGTATTTCGGGATGAATTCGGCCTAACTTAGCTATGAAATACTATCCCGTAAATAGGATCTTAGTAATTTACCTATCAAGCTCATGACCCCCTACCCCAAGTCCTTATCAATAAAGTATTTCTTCTTTCGTAAAGAACCTGTGTCGGTTAAAAACTACGTGTGCAATACTTATATTTGAAGCATATATATGGCTGTGGCATCTATTGCCATAACTTGTTATTATGACTATGGTCTCAGGGGAAAGCATGAAAGCTTTTCTCACGCTTCCGTTATACGGCACATACTCGCATGGGGGGCGTTACATTTTAGGGGCGAAGCACCTTAAGGGCGAGTCTTGTCCGGTGTCCGTTGTCATGGCCACATTATACAGGACAACGCTCGGGAACACTCGGGTAATGTACGATATGTGAGACACAAAAGAAGGTTTAACAATAAACTAATTTCAATCACAATTGTGTCAGAACAATACAAAAATACCTACAAGCACAAACCCTTTATAATAGTCGGCGACTTCAACGTAGACGTTATGGACCTTAAGACCTAGCTTTGTCGTGGACTCTTTATGTCACTCAATGTATATCATATGGGGCAATGCTCGGATAACGTACGGTTACTCACCCGTACGATACCCAGAGCTTCGCCCACTTGTCATGATTCACTTCGTGGAGACGCGTGGATTTTTCTTGCATCCCGGTCTTAATAAAAGCAGCGATAAAATGAAGGCTCCTAAAAGAAAGAAATAACAGAAAAGAAAAAAGAAAAAAAAAACACTTTGTTGTGGCAACGTATTTTTCCGCAAAGTGATGTTTGAAGGTTTTCGCGCTTTTTCGCTAAAGGGCAGCCACGCTTGGCGCGTGTTACGGTGTCACTGGCACCAAGGGTCGACGAGCCAAGTTTTGGATTGGATAGCGAACCCTCTGCTGGGCTGGGTCATTGTTCCGGTAGAATTTATGCCTGCGTGGTCTTTCGTAGAAAGGAGAGCCACAAGAGAGCGCTGCCATGGTTATTTCCTATTTAACGATCACGTCTTTCCGGAGGTCTAGTGAAGAGTTGGGCTGATGGACTATTGCGACACGGGAGAACAGCAGGAAAATAGCCATCCGCGGCGGGTGCAAAACTACCTGAAGCAGTGGAATAGTTGTTTGTTCAAGGAGGCGAATGATTTTCGCATTTCAGTCGGTCATCGACATAGCTTCACTAAAAATATTAGGATATATTCGAAGTGCGCGAATGAGTGTATTTAATACCGTCGGTGCTACTGAGTGTAGATTCGTTGTACCGGATGGGTCCAATGACCCCTCGGAGAAAGTTTGGCGTAATCGCTGTGGAATTCTCAGTGTCGACGAACGATACAAAGAGTGCGAGGAAGGGAGATATTGTTGTTTTGCAATCCTACATATGCAATCTTCGCTTCTGTACGAAGAGGATCAGGCTGTTGCATAAGTGAACATGCCAGCAGTCGTTGGTCAGTGTTCCGTAACAGACAACAGGATATGGTGCAAGCAGCGCCGGCGAAAAAGATGGTAAAATAAACAATATATCATATTCATTCGTGATTGGATGTGCATCGCTTCTTGATGTAATGCGCGAGGGACGCTATTAAGTAATCTGATGCTTGCATCCTCGCTATGTAAATAGCGGTATGATCTTTAAAGGGCCCATAAGCTACTGCGAAACCAAAGAAGACATGTTTTTTTGTTTGTTTTTCTTTTTTGTTTTCACTCTGGTGTTGGTAAT
>JALIZH010021051.1:0-15456 GCA_030522465.1 Rhipicephalus appendiculatus
CAATCCACACACACACACACACACACACACACACACACACACACACACACACACACACACACACACACACACACACACACACACACACACACACACACACACACACACACACACACACACACACACACACACACACACACACACACACACACACACACACACACACACACACACACACACACACACACACACACACACACACACACACACACACACACACACACACACACACACACACACACACACACACACACACACACACACACACACACACACACACACACACACACACACACACACACACACACACACACACACACACACACACACACACACACACACACACACACACAAACGTGCCTGCTGAAGCAAGCGTCGCTGTCGAATGCTCGTGAAGGCTGTTAAGTGAACGCACGTGGACGTGCTCCCTCGGCCGCGCCTGGGCGGTTGCACTTTCTTTTCTTTTTTTTTTTAACACGAAAGTGTTTTATGACGGGATCCACCTAGACTTCAGTGACCCTCCACTACGACGTCCCTCATAATCATATTGTGGTTTTAAGACGTTAAACCCAACAACTATTTTTCTCATTACACTTCACCCAAGTAAAGGAAGCAGATAAAACAATGTAGTTTAAAAATGCCGTCAACATTCATACCCCAATCCATGGTCCTAAGTTTCAATATTTCCGAATGCCTTCTGTCAGTTATCATTAAAAAGTTAAACATGATTAAGTATCACTGTAAAATATCACACATGGTTAGGTATTAGCAACGTTCAGTATGATTACGTATGACCGTAGGAAATCACTTGATTGCACTTTGAAATGAATTTCCAGAAGACCATGAAATAAGTAAGGTTACAAAAACGTATTACAATAAAATGTGCAGTGAATATCAAAGTGAAAATAAAATAATGTGCTACTGCCTTATTACAACACAGTTCAATTTTAAAAAGACTAATTGCACATAAGACATGAATTAAAGCATAACATACGAGTCTGGAGAGAAGCTCACTCGGTAGATTTTCAAAAAAAAATTAAATACGCAGTACAAAGCTTAGGAAGCAGCATCGACACATTCAGAGTTGTGCTTTGTGGTTGCATTAAAATTCAGTCCGAAGAAGAATATGAAAACCACCTTTGCAGATAAGTTGTGTGTCCAGGGGGGACACAAAGTAGGATATTAACTCTGTCAGCTGCCTAATTAATTAAGAATAAATAATGAAATTTTTTAGTGACTGCGGTACACGGGCGTGTTTGCATTGAAATGTTGGAGGCAGTCGTGTTTCTACACTGTCCCACTTCAAAAAAATTCGTCTAGAATGTCTGCGCTCCGAGATGTTCCACTGCAAAGTTTAATTGCGGTTTGCATGATTACGCATGCAAGAGAGTGGGTATCAGCAAAATGTTACTCCCTGGTGTGACAAGCAGTCTCTGCTCGCTGTCGCCAGCCAGTAGTAAAAGGGTAAGAATTATCATGTTTGCCTATGCCTTCGACTTGCTATCAGAATAAACGCAGCACATCAGGGCCTTGTGCCAGTGATCATTGTCCTGCATGCATAATGATGCAAGCCGCAACTAAACTTTCCAGCAGGATATCTGAGCACAGACATGGTAGAAGAATTCTTCCAAGTGGACCCATTGTAGAAATCAGACTCGCTCAAACTTTTCAATGCAAACACGCCCGTGTACTGCAGTCACTAAAAATTTCACTATTCAAGCATACATCAATAAAACTTCGGTTGGGCCTAGTTGGTACATCACATTTTAGGTGAAAACTTTAGCGCAAACAAGACGGACCACAAAGGAAGAAGAGACGAGCACAGGCGCTTACTAACAACTGATTTATTCTTCTATCACCAACGCATATAAATGCCACAACCACAGAGCTTACATACGCATGCGTAACAAGACGTATTGCATACGAAAAAACAGATTCTTTACCGAAGATGCGCACGCATAAACTCATATTCGGAAGGGTACAAAGAGATAGATGTATCACTAATACAATCAGCACTCCTTTTCTTTATGTGGTATGCTTCCAAGGCAAGCCGCGCGTGTTCATTGTTGCTTCTGCCCAAGATCATCGTCTCTCGAAATCGTGGAGCACAGCGGTAGCAGGAGTTAAGATGAGCAACAAGATGTGCTCCTTTGTCAACATTGTTGTTTACTTTTTGCGCATGTTCCCTAAGTCGCTCATTTATGCAGCGCCCAGTTTGCCCGATGTAGGTCTTGCCACAAGACAGAGGTATGGCATATACCACGCAGGTGCTGCAGGGAACGTAGCAGACACCGTGCTTGATTTGACACCCATGTTTGCTACCACCGCATGTGCGGGAGCACAGCTTAGAAAGCTTGTTGGGTGCAGAAAACACCAAGGGGACATCGTGCCTGCAAGCAACTTTCTTGAGTTGATGTGTGGCCTTATGCAGATAAGGCATCACGACAGGCCTGAACGGTTCACGTTCACACGTCGCCCTCTTACTGGTTTTTCTTTTTTGGATCAGGCTTTCGGCAACAGCAGTTAGTAGCGACATAGGGTAACCTGCAGCCGAAAGGCGGCTTACCTGATTATCGAAGCTCTCCTGCATTTTATGCTCACACGACTTTTTGAGAGCTGATTCCATACATGAAGAAACAATTCCTCTCTTGACAACTTTCGAATGGGCTGACTGAAAAGACACCAGCTCCTTTTTTGCGCGGGGACTGTATGCCCAACACACGTGACGGTCACAGACTTCGAGCCTAAGGTCTAAGGCTTGTAAAATGTTATTTTCTGGCAGCTCATGGGTGAATACAAGCCCTTGTCCATGTTGCTTAAAATCATTTAAAATGCCATTCACCGTAACGCGGTAGTCAGAGGTAACAGTTAAAAACACAATAAACTCATCAACGTATCTAAAAACTTTTAAAACATTCGAGTCATTGAAAACGTTGTCTAAGGACCTGTCAACAGAGGCTAAAAAAATATCGACAAGAACTGGAGCAACACAGGACCCGATACATACATGCTAGCATACATGCCCGCTTGCTGCGGTCACTAATAAGTTCATTATTCAATCTTAGTTAACAGCACGGCTGACAGCGATAATTATTGTCACACTTTGTGACCCCCTGGATACATAACTTATCCGCAAAGGTGGCCTTTCCATAACTTACAGTGCTGTCTTTTTTTTTACATAACATACAGTGCTCTCTTTTTTTTTAAGCAACACAAAAGGCTTAATTTTGAACACCCTGTACATGCGAGCTACTTGAATAAAACAACCAGGTGGCTCAGTGCAGTTCCCCTTGCACAGGAAACAGAAGCCATGCGCAGCTGCTGTACATCAGCAGCCAAGTTCTCCACGAGTCGGCATTGATGACAGGCTTGTCCAGACTTCTTTCACACTCACTTTCCTACCTAGAATGCACGATTGGAGGACATTCAGCTAGGTGAGGTGAGTGCCTGCCGCCGAGCCAGGACACTGGCTCGGCGGCAGGCACCTGCCATCCCAGGTGACCCGGCTGTGTTGAGCAACATCATTTCGTAAATTAAGACGACTGCACTGTGATATGCAGTTGTCTTAATTTACAGGTCTAACGTTTGTATGCGACACGTATGTAGAAAGTGACTATTAAATAATTGCGAAGACCGCGCCATGTCCTGCTCTACCTGCTCGGCGGCCGGGCCGTGGTAGCTCAACATTATTGCAGTAAGAACAGAACTGTGTGCGTAAGGACAACATATTAACACAATGGTGTGACGCGTCAAAATATGGCGGTAGTAGGACTGCAACAACGGCCACATCTGCAAGGACGCCAAGTCAGCTCGCACGTTCCAGTGTCGGGCTAGTGTGACACAAAGGTGGGTGCCGCTGGAAACGCCAAACTATGTTGAGATACCCCTGTGGAATTCGTTCGTTGGTGGCACGACCACCGTGTGACACTCTTGTTTCTTTTCTTCCAAGCATGTGTGGTGGAGCACTTACTTCCAGTGTTCATTTTGTTCATGAAAAAAAACCTTGATATCTATAGAAATCAGTGGTTCTTGGTAGAGTTGTAAGACACATATGATATTGTAGCATAACTTTACTTCAGATGAGGGCCAATTAACTATCAAGGCAATGAAAATTAACGTCATTGAAAGATTATGCGCAGCAGGGATTGTTATGGCTTCTGGCGGGGCAGATCCCAACACGAGCTTTTTTCTAGGTGGCCTCTGAGATATGCTTCGGTAAACTGGCACGAAATGAATGGTTCTGCAGCAAAAGGGACAGTTCGGCCAGTTGGTTTGGTTTCATATATTGAACAGTGCTTGCCTTAACGCGATAGCGTTAAAGAGCTCGTTTCACAGAAATTCCGGCGTTGGCGTCGGTGCTGACGTCGTTGGTTGTGAGCAAAACATCATGATCTTGTCCGTGACCGAAAAATCGAGCAATACGCAAATAAAATGAATAATAAAAATTCTCGGGTCCGAGTGAGGATTGAACCCAGGCCGTCTGCGTGGCCAGCAGGTGTTTTACCACAGAGCCACGATATTAGTGTAAACTGTACGGGAAGAAAAACACTATATGAATGTCATGTAGCGGAAAGAGTCTTTTTTAACGCATCATATATTGGCTTGGCAGAAGCGTAGAATCGCACCAGGCGTCAAAACACGTGAATTGAGCAACGAGTGGGTGTTTTAAAGGCCCACGAATAACAAAGCGCTTAAACATATTTATTCATCATCAGTAGCACAACTATCAACAAAGTGAACAGCTGCGTAGGTTCGCGTGTTGCCCAACGGACGCGTAGTGGGCAACGTTAGTAGTGGGCCCTTCGCTGATTCGCAGAAGGAATAATTATGGCGTAGTGGGCACGTAACAACTGTGCTTGCAGGATGAATTCAATGATACTTTTAAACAGGCAATGTTGCGCGCATAGTCGTTCGTTTCCTTACGGCACTGCGTCGCAATGCAGCTTACCCTAAAGTGCTTCTTCTTCCTTCCTAGACGCCCAGTTTGACTTCCCTACGGTATCTAGGGAAGGGTGTTTCTGCTCTACTAACGTCGTCGGCTATTTGTTGGGCTAACAGTTTTATTCTTCATTGTTAGTGGAGCGGTGGCAAGTAGTCGTAATTACCCATCGCGGCGCATACCCGTTTTATGATGCATCGCGACTACATGACACACCATGACGACGGGAGACGCCGACAAGCCTAGCCCCGAGGTTCTTTGCACCTAAAAGGGGGCTCACAGTCGTAGGCGTGAGCAGGATTATCTATTGGCGAATGGGCACTGGAGCGCCGCTCCCAACCGCTGGGTTTATCGAGTCCTAAAAACAGGAAAACAAGCTTCACCATGGATGCAAAAATGAAAGTAATAGCATGCTTTTCCCAACAGCCACCTATAGTCCCCGCCTTCCGCGGATAAAGATGCGAAGTAAACCAAATTTACCATCGAGGATCCTCGGTCGCCATTATAGTCAAGAAGTATGCGTAGTCATAACTTTGTGCATAAAAGAATGACGTAAAAGGCCCGACTGAGTGAAGGTGTGGGGCATAATTGGTGCCCCGCTTTAGATGATTAGGGAGCAGCCGCCACCCCCCCCTGGACCCCTCGTGCGCACGCCTTTGCTCACAGTTAGTCACAACAACAACAACAACAACAACAACAATAATAATATTAATAATAATAATAATAATAATAATAATAATAATAATAATAATAATAATAATAATAATAATAATAATATAGCCTTTCACGTGCCAAAATAACGGTGTGCTTACGTGGTACGCCGTAGTGGAGAGCTCCGGAAATTTCGACCATCTGGTGTTCTTTAACGTGCTCTGACATCGCACAGTACACGGCCCTCTACCATTTCGCCTCCATCGAAATGCGACCGCCGTGGCCGGGAGTTAATCACAAGTTTACCTCTGAGCGAGTGCGAGTGCCACTATCAGACTACTGAGTCGCGTCAGGGTCGCTTTACGTTTTTAGTTGTGAAGCATCTTATGGCGAAGCTTAATCCGGTGGTGGTGGTGGTAGTGGTGGGCCTCGAGGCCTCACTTACTGCGCATGCGCAAACCCTTTAAGAAAAATTTAAAATAAAAAAAACCTCTTCTCCCCCTCTCTCTCCTCTAGGCATCCCTCCACGCGGCAACCACACCCTCACTGCGCATGCGCCTCCCCTCCTCTCTCCCCTCTCCTCTAGGCATCCCTCCCCGCGCTCCCACTGCACATGCGCGTCCCCCCCCTCTCTCTCCTCTAATACGCTCCCCCTCTCGCTCCTCTAGGCATCCCTGCCCACAGCGTCCACACCCCCACTGTGCATGCGCGTCCCCCCCCTCTCTCTCCTCTCCTACGCTACCCCCCCTCTCTCGCCTCGCGACGCCGACGCAGACAGCGTCTGCTAGCGAGTTTCTTGGTTGAAAAAACCGACTGCTCGCGCTGCACAACCGTTCACTGGCCATCCCGTATATATGGAAATGGATCTTGACCTCCAAGGTGGTGCCGGTGGGAGATTTCTCCTGTGCGTCGTTGAACAATAAAAATTCGCAGCGTGCGCGTTAACTAAAAGCGGACTGCGCGTCTCTGTGTCCAGTCGGAGTCTTCTGTCTCTCATTGCCCATTAGCAGCGATTGGCATGTTCCAGTAGGAAACACCACTCCATCACTGCGTGCTTTTCGCCTCCCCAGTTTTTCTGTCCTGTGCAACGCTGCGATGAGCGCCAGCGTCAACGCCGCCGCCAGTGTAAGCGTTAGCGCCCGCTGCTTCACATCTACACATGGTTTCCCTTTAGCGGGAGATGGTGTAATTTTTTTTTTAGTTTTGCATGTGTATAGTTGTATATATAGAAGCACACACAGACACACGCATGAACATACATATAGGCCCGTGTTCCCAAACACTCCTCGACTCGAAACTCGACCTCAAGGGACCCTTGAGGACTGTTTCGCGTTGTGATTTCTGCAACGCGAGAAGTCTCGAGGATCCCTTGAGGTCGACTTTCGAGTCGAGGAGCGTTTGTGAATACGGTGCATAGAGTATAGTCCACTCCCCTCCAAAAAACAAGACAAGAAAATTCTAGCCAAGACCTTGATGTGCAAGTTCAGTTGCGTATCGGCGGCGGCAACGCCACCCAGCCGGGACATAACGGCCAATATGCGCAGAAAAACGCCATTGATCAATATCGACTCCCAGCTATATACAGCATAAACCCGTTGTTACATTCTGGGGAAGCTTCTATTGCGTGGAAGAAGTACGTAGCATCCAATATCACTTAATATTCTATAATGCCGCCCATCCGACTCTTACAAGTAGGGTTGTTCGTTTTCGGGTAGAACGAGATTCTCCCAGATTATTAAACCCGTGGACATTTCCAACAGAATTCGGTAAAGGGGCCCTGCGACAGTTCTCCAGTGTAGTCAGAAAGTGCTGCCGATCGGCATTCGAGGCTCCAGAAAACACGCAAGCCAAACTTTATAGCGCAGCACACTGCCCATAATTTACAATTACAGTAAAACCTCGGTGATGCGATTCTCGCGGGGTCATCAAATATATACGTGTCATCCGAAATTCGTATCAGCAGAAAACATGGAAAATTGATATGCGCCAAAAGAAAGCTGGCGTACATTTTTGTTTGTTGTTTCTCGAGGCCAAAACAACGTCGTAAACAGCTCTGAATGAGTCCTAATAAAGTTTATATGTGTGAACTATCATACTTGTACTCGTGAATATACGGCGCGCGCGGGCTCGTGTAATTAATGAACCAGATGTGTTGTGACCCGTGAACGCTAGTAGTCCCTTCCAAATAGTAGTCCGCTTTTTTCGCATGCCACCAGAGCACTGCGGCGAAAGTGACTTAAAGAGCGCTTTGCACGCGATTTGCGAAGGCCAGAAAATTTTAGAACCGCTGATATTGGTTGTAATTTTTTTTATCGTGGTGGGGTTGGGGATGTTTTTCGGTAGATTTACGGCTGGGCCCGCACAATTAGGAAGGTTTGCTCGAAATTCGGGAGTCTCCCGTGCAAGTTGGAGTGTTGGTAGGTGTGCACGTGTCCAACAATCGTGGATGTTGGCGTTGCTAGGCTTAGCTCTTTCGCCAAGTCCGTCCGCTTCCTCATTCGATCCTCATGCACCTTTCATAGGATGTCTGACTGCGATGACATGGCGTGCATCGGCGTGAAAGGCACGTGTAAACAGAGTACAACGACGCAGCCTCGAGCACACCAGCGCGCGTCAACGTGTTGAAGAGAAGAAAGAGAGAGAGAAAGAGGTCGATGGATGGATGCTATGAGCGTAACCTTTATAACGGGGTTGGTGACATGTGTGCCGCCAAGCACGGCAAAAAAAAAAACCGTTTTTTTTCTCTAAGTAGGCCTAATGCCTTGTCCACTTCGATTAAATCTACGTTAGAAAAGAAAACGAGTTCACAGCCCAGTTCTCTTCCCCTAATGGCAGAATATCCTTATTTTTCTCGTTATTTATTTTTGTTCTCTCTAGTTTTCAGCCACCAATACTCTAACCGTCTCTTAATTATTTCTGGCACGGGCGTGTTCAGCTTTCGATTGTTGTCCCTAAAACCCAAGGCTTGATGCAGGCTCGTTCTCAAACGTACACCTGAGTGGATATCTCTACATTCAATCAGAACATGCTCCGGCGTTTCCATATTTTCCCCACAGCACGTGCGTTGTTCTTCTTCTTTAGTGAATCTCGATTTATAACTACGCGCTCTAAGGCGCAACCCGATCTCGCTTCAAACAGTAAAGCACTTCCCCTTAAATTAACATAAAATGCCTTCCTCCTTATTTCGTTTTTGCCCTTTCGGTAGTTACTCAGAGCCATTTTTTTTCCACCGCCGCCATCCAGTAAACCCACTCCCCCCTCTCTGAGTTTTCGCTTAACGGTATTTGTTGCTATATCGCTTACAGCCGAATATTGGCGAGCCTCCTAGTTCTTTTTCTCCACTGTGTGCCAACGCCCTTCCTATAGAAATAACGGAACACCTTCTCTGCCCATCTACTCTCATTCATATTCCTTAGCTTCTCTTCAAACATTATTTTGCTCTGAGCTTCCCTCGCCTAAAAAACTTGTTCATCCTATGTCGCCCTTTACGGCCTCCTCATTTGTCGTCTTCCCGTGAGCGCCCAACGCGAGGCGTCCCACAGTTCTTTGATTCTAGGCTTGTGCGAATATTCGAACACTTCGAATATTCGAACGAATAATAACGTATTTGAATTCGCTTCAATTCGAATTAAAAATATTGAAAATTTCGAAGTATTCGAAATGAACAAATAGGTGCATATAAGTCCGCATATAACCCCCTGTAAAGGTGGTTTCACTACAGTGGAGAACTGCTATACCGTGAATACGCCTTTACAACAAAAAAAAAAAATTCCGCACTGCTGCGAAGCCCAACTTCTAGTTTAATGAACATTACCTTCGCATCGATTCTTCCTTTTTAAGTTTAAAAGCTTGTTATACTGGCTTATATGCTCTAAGTGTAGTAAAATTTAAAATATAACAGAGTTTACATGTTGTCACTTGCATTCCACCAAAAGTGAAATCCTGCTACTATTCAGAGTTGCTTCTATGCTGTGAACCGCAAAGAACTACATTTGTTCATGCCTTGTTCCAATTTCGAAAAAAAAATATTGTGCAGGTTATTTGAGTGATGAAAAATATGCTCATTTTTCTTTACAATATGTGATATATACTATTTCCATTCGATTCGAAATTTTTCGACTCCAATCACTATTCGCTTAGAATTCGCTTCGAACCTTACCATTTGCACAAGCCCATTTGATTCACATCCATTCCTGTTTGTACGTCTGACCTCATGCACATTACTGAGTTCCCAAATTTACGCCCCGGAACCATTACACCTCCACACGCCTCGAAGCACCACGCCCCTATTGTAACCCCGTAACTCTCTGTGCTTCATTATTGAAGCTTTCTTTTTCCCTTTGCTGCCGAGACCTTTTCCTGTACATCCATGTATACCTATCACCCCATTTACCCGTAATCCGATGTATTTGTATTCGCTCGGTATTTCTTGACCCTGTATGGACACCGCCTCAACATTGGGATCATTGAATACCATCAAACAACGTTTTGTTACAATAAAGTCTAGTCCTAGAGCTTCACCTTCCCTTCCGCATATATCCGCCAGCCGCTGTATATCATCTCGACTGTCAGCAAAATGAGACAATATCGTCAGCATAAAATAAACCTGGAAGCTTCTGCTCAATCATCTCGCCACCCTGTTTGGTGTGACGCATTAAAACCAATGTTACCACCTACTAGCGCTTTTTCCATCCATTACAATTGCAGGATAATGGGCATTGGCCGGGACCACTGAAAAGAGAGAGGGACGCGAACGCCATCTGTAATCTAAACGTGAAGGAGCATGAAGTCGCATGAAAGCCTCCAAGATTCGGAGATTCCAAGATTCCACAATCTCGGAGGCTGCGGCGCGCCGCTGATGGTCTACTTTGATAAACTGGCGGCGCGGCGCGCATGCCCACGACGCTTGGGTCCCCGTGCCCGCGCGTGATTGCCTCGTCTTCCTGTCGCGACAGCGCGGGCAGCGCCTCTCCGTGCCTGCGCGGTACCTTACGTTCGTATCAAACGTCGCGGGGTGAGAATCGGTTTGCAACAACCGCACTCCATTACAGTGCAGGCTAATGGGCTTTGGCCGGGAACACAGAAAAAAATCGTATCACCCCGAAATTCGTACCAGCCGTGATCGTATCACCAAGATTCCACTGTAATTGCCAAAGTCCTCTAGAAATCGCTTCCTCTTCTCTCGACAAATGATGCCGTATTCCGAAATCACGGCGCCATACAGCCATATGCCCAAGTGCACGGCAATTGGCTGATTTGAGAATCGCTAGCTGCATAGTAACCGTGGCCGCCGCGGGATGCCGCCACGTGCTCCTGCGTGCACTCCCGATCACACTGAATGTAAAGCACGCGTTCGAAGAAAAAATTGAGAGTAGTCAAAGTCATGACGCGTGCTGACGAAGGCACGCATCTTCTTTCCGCCTTGTCATCCCCCCTTACTGCCCACCTTTCAGCGCGTTCGCTGGTACGAAAGAAGAGATAAAGTAGTTACAGCTTGCGGCAGATACCTCTAACTCTGCTCGCGCTTGACATATTTTAAACATTTTTGCGGCAGTCGTCTGGTGAGGCAATAAGCTCTTTTAATAAAGCGATCCGATACACTGTTAAAAATATGGCCGTCTTCTCACAGAAAAACAACCAGTTAACTCTTGATGCCAGGGTGTTCCCCGTTACGGCATAAGACACTACTGTAGCTGTAGGAAATTAGTGTAAGTTTAAGGGCTCGTTTTGCTTTGTCTAAACACAATATTAATGAGAACTAACAGACAATGGTGCCAAGGAAAGTGTAGGGGATGTTATCAGAAGTAATTGTAATGTAAATGTCAAGAAAAAAAGTGGACGAAAAGATAACTTGCCACCGGCAGAGACCAAACCTGAGACCTTCGAATAACGCGTCCGATGCTCCACCACTGAGCTATGGTGGTGGTCATCCCTCCGTCCACTTATAGAGTATATATGTGCATTTAAACGTGGGAGCGTCAGTCAGCGCCGCCCGCTGCCACTGCGGCAATTGTGGAACACTCTTTTTGCATGTTGGCGTCACGTAGCACATGATCTTATTACGAGCTGGCAGCTGACTAATAATCCCTCACATACTACTTAAAGGCACCAAGTCTGCCACAGCGAGACCCCTCGCTATGAATGAAGGGAAGAAGTGTAAGTTTAAGGTCTCGTTTTGCTTTGTTTAAACGTTTAAACACAATATTAATCAGAACTAAAAGAATGATGCCAAGGAAAGTATAGGGGATGTTATTAGAAGTGCCGTAATCCAAACGTATATAAATGCTGTATCCAAATGCCAAAAGAAGGTGTAGCAATGTATGTTGAGGACATGACGCGCCTTTTCCGACGAGCCGACCCCAATATGCCGAAAGAGAAGAAGATTTTCCAGGTGGCGCAAGTTCCTCGTCTTGGTCGTCTTCGTTGTTCTTATGCACCTCTGTTTGTTGATTTAGTGTTGTGTAGCTTTAAGGCTAAAGCCTTAGATGCCTTATCAAGCGCAAAGTTTCGCCGTCGGTGGTATCTCGCGTCCCGCGGCGTCGGGGACGAGTGATGCAAAAATCATCATCACTAGATGACGTCCCCATATGACGTCACGACGACGTCACAAATCGCCAAAACTAGTGGCGTCATTGGGACATCATCATGACGTCAGTGACGTCCCGTCACCTGATGACGTCATCAAATCGCATTGCATCGTAGCCTGCTCAAAGGAGGTGCGATCGTGGAAGCAATGAAAAACAAGGTGAGGTGCCTCCGATTTGAGGCAGCGCAAAATCACGTTAGGTGCAGCAAGCTTTCGAAGGGTGGCGGGGAGGCATCAGTACATCGACTGCGGTGAAACGGAAAAAGGTTTTCGCCTTCGAGTCGTCTTAATAGAATGCATAAGGAACACTGTGAGTTTTTTATGGATGAAACCAAACAAAGTACGCAGCCCATACTACCAAAGAACGCATGTTGCAAACGTAAGCGGTCGTCTATCGCATGAGTAATAGCTAAATTTGGCAACGCGATTTGTCCATCGTGCCCGTTCTAATTAGCTCTAATCGAACGACTCACCACATAAGTCTTCATGGGGCAACAATCCATAGCGGACTTCTTGACGTAGTAGCCAAAGCAACGCAGATAAATGTAACTTCCGAATACACAGCCCTGCGCAGCAACTGCACTGCAGCTGAATACACGAAAAATTGCTTCATTAGATAATTTCAGGGGTTTTGTGCCCCTAAATCACAACATGATTATAAAGCACTCCGTTGTGAAGGGCTCTGGGAATTTGAAACACCTGGGGCTTTTAACGTGCACCGAAATCTAGTTAATTAGCCTCTAGCATTTTCGCCTCCATTAAAAAAGATACCGCCGCGGGCGGGATCAAACCAGTAACATTCGGGTCAACAGCCGAGCACCATAACCACTGCACCACAGCGGCAGCCCCAAAGGAGCTTTGTTTGATAATATAACGTTCATACGCGGTGTCTTATGGCAGGCATCATTTATGCACCGCCGTGGACGTGTGCCAGTAACAAAATGCCATGATATGAAAGAATCTACCTATGGGGGGCGGGTGGTTCTAGGAGCGGAGTGCAACGCCTGCCTATACAGTGTCGACACAACCGTTCATTTCAAGCCTCCCCGCAACGAGCAATCCGCGGAGCGGGATGTACCAGCGACTATATTTGGTTTTCATTTTATTTTATTACTACTACTGCTATTAACAAACGTACACCATCTGCGCCATCCGCACACCACTGGCCCATACCCTGGCCCCTATTCTGGCTCTTCTCCGTACGACCGCACCCCCCCCCCTCCCCTCCTCCCATCCCATTACCAAGCTACTCCAGCGCTCTCCCACTCCTCCAGCCACGACACCAAGCGGTTCTGCACTCGTAAAGGCAAAATCGTGCCGACACGCATGCATCCGCGCCACTTGCTCCATGCAAAAACTCTTACAACTTGAATTCAAGCCTCCACGCCGTGTCTTAGGGCGACAAAGAAAATAACGCGCACAGCGATAAATTCGTGAGTGTTGGCGCTGCGTCATCAATCTTGAAAAGTTCAAATTTCGTTAACCAGGAAGCTTTAAGTAACTTACTAGCAGCGATAACCTGACGGACTTCATCAACCAATATCCTCTCTCCCCCTTTTCTCCGTGCAACCATAACATCTAACCTCCTCCAATCCTTTCCCCAGGGCAGGGTACCATGTCGGTAATTCTGAACAGATTAAGTAAATTGGATTTTCCTTTTTTTTTCCAGTTTCCTTCTTTTCTTGTCCGGTTGTATTGCTTTTAAATAGCTAAAAATTTGAATTAGACGAGCACGCTCAACAAAAGGCTTTCGTTCGCACTGACTTACACAAATCCGCACTGTAAGTGATCCAAGAACTGCGGACAGCGAAGGCTCTTAAGCGCCGCGTTGCCACGCACAAAGACTCTTCCGATGAGCAATAGTCCTCTTTATCATGGTCGCCGACCTCGCCGCAACCCAGATAATGTCCCTCGTACAGTTTTACAAGCCCGTCCGCTTTCCGTTTGACTTTCATCTGAGCCGATACGTTCGGTAATTAGAAATTTGCGCTTGCAGAATGAAGTGAAACTGTGAATGATAGAATCGTAAGCCATGACGAAAAAAAAAAAAAAAGGACACATCCGAATCCTTAGGATGCACCCGAAGCAAAATATACGGGCGTTATTTTTTCGTTTTTTGCTTTCGCACCCATCGTAATGCGACCGGCGTTGCCGTCCATTACACATTCTAACTCGACCTCATCAGCGATCGTGTTATTGTCATGACGCATATTGGCTCTGGTTCAAGAGAACAAAAACACTTCAGATATTTTGCGTCAGTATAGCCAGTATAGCGACAACCGGCGCACCGAACATGCAATTGCTCCACGTGTTGCACTTAATGCAGTCCTGTAGTCACGGTCAGTGCGGTCATCATGTAGATAACATCCATTGTGATAAAAACAGGCTTGAGGTACAGGAATCGCGCTTTTATCTGCCGACTTGTCCCACAGAATGCGTGCGTACGTATCCGGCCCCGCTGTTCTCGCCCTGCACCATAGTAGAGAGTTTTTGCAGCTTACGCAAATACGGTACGAAAATTCATAAGGCACTACAGTATCGATCCTCCTTTCCAGTGACAGTGCGTCCCCCCGGACGACAGCTGTCTCGTTAACAATGCGCATGTTGGGAGGCAAATGTCAGGCGCGACAACTCCACAGTTATTTTCGAAAAAGCTTTCGTGGTGTTCGGGCACCTTCACTGGCAAAAAGTCAACGGCTGGGAAAGGAGAAGCGGTACCGTCATACGACACTGTATTTGCGTACCGTATTTCCATAACTTGCTAAAACTCTGCAGTACGTATACCGGTGCATGCGTTACCGCGCTCGTGTCGTGAAGATCCGTTCGGACGGGCATTTTTTTCACTGTTATGTAGTGTTTGTTACGCCTGCATACGAAGTGTTGGTCTCGTAACGGTATTCGTTTTGCATGCAATAAACAAGCAGAGTGCTGGAATTGGAATAGCAGGCCTACTGAAGCGAGTCGTCTGTTGAGGCGCAAGCTTTATATACCTCATGAAACGTAAATATTGACCGCGGGCGTCCGGTGGCGTACAGCGGCGTTGGCGTCTACACGAGTAATAGCAAAAGTCATAGCGTGTTGACGGCATCCTATAAGACGTCGTGAAGACGTCACAGAAATCAAAATTTTCACGACATTATGCATTATGACGCCCTCATGACTATTGCGTCGCGAATCTCCCTTATTCGTTTTCCCAGACTGGGATAGCATACACTGTAAAAAAATATTTTCTGAAAAAAAACAGAAAATATCTGGCAGCTCTCTTGCCAGAAAATGTCTG